>JAIPRN010001293.1:0-49471 GCA_025469175.1 Geopemphigus sp. TES_GeoC_2020 | reverse complement strand
GCCAATTTAAAAAAAAAAAAAAAAAAAAAAAAGGATACTGCACGTAAATTAATTATTATTGTTGACGCGACAAAGATTACATTTATAATTTGAGCGGACGATACCAGTTTTGAATGTTAAATTTGTACGGAAAAATTTAATCAACCCAAAAACATTTGTTTTTACTCGGTACCGAATAAACAGAACGATTTCCTACCATTACATTATATATACTTGAATATAATATGGACCTGTATATTGAGTATTCACGGTGTTTTATAAAAAATAATGGCTAGCGATAGACGGGTAGGTTCTAATACATCATAAATACACTTCAAACGGTTTATATTTGAAATACGCTATAGAGAACGGTCTTAGGTAAGTTTACCACATCAGAACGGAAACGGAATTGTTATCGTGTTATTTCTTTACAATTCTTCCATTATCGTGGCAGCATAATGAATTGTAAATAAAATAGTCGGCGTTCGAAAATAAAAAAAAATTGAATTATGTATAAACGTTGAGCAACCGAGAGTTGTTAACGTGCTATTCTGGTTGACACGAAAACGGATTGTTTACTATGAACGCTATTTGTATTATTTTCCGACGTGTTTACTGTTTATTGTGTTGAATAACAAATTTTAGCCGGCGGTCGTTGACCTTGATCAATATTATAAAACGACCTACCCAAGTTCGTTAATCGTTATCACTCGCAATACTGAACAACGTTATCAAATGGCTGATGTAAATCTTAAAACAAAAAGAAATACTAATAAACTCAACGAATGACGTACAATAAACTTCCAGACGTTTTAATTATTTCAATTACTTAATGGTCGGTGGATATGTGCGTGCGTATGAATGTACGTGTGCGCGTAGAAAAACATTGCGTATAAAACTTTATTCCTATACCAAGGTTGACGCTTGTTCGCAGCTGCCAAATACTGTATCGGCGTTAAATGTTTATCGTACAGACAATGGAATACAATAAATTTCTTTGATCGATCGTGCATAATGACACGCGATTCACAGGTAAATTTTTGTCGAAATATTTTTGTTTTTATTTTGCCGCCCTTTTTATTAAAAAATAACCGTTCATTTCAGTCCAATCATTTAGAATCAACAAGCGTATTGCATAGCTTGGTGGCTGGTGCCATTGCTGGTGCAGTTGCCAAGAGCACCATAGCTCCACTGGACAGGACTAAAATCAATTTTCAGGTAAGCTTGTCGCAATAATAATTTACGTTTTATTATAAATCTGTAATTGACATCAATATATATCAATTAATTTTAGATATCGCACGAACGATATTCAGGTAAGGCTGCACTTAAATTTTTGGTCGATACCCACGCAAAACATGGTTTTATTTGGCTGTGGCGAGGAAATACAGCCACCATGACCAGAATTATCCCGTATGCGGCCATACAATTTACGGCATTCGAACAATGGAAGAAATTGCTGAAGGTTGATTCTCTAGACACAAAGTAATGTCATTCTTTTTTTATCGTATTAACTCGTGCCAATTACATACTTATAAAAATGAATACATCATTTTATAATACGTAATGAACGTTCACATTTTGTTTAGTTTTAAATAATAGCGAATTATTCATTGTGTTTGTTTTCGTTTTAATTTATATTTAGATTAATATTTGTTCAAAGTAACATTATTGTTATGAAAATTAAACATTTTTGGATTTTTATTTAACCCGGGAAAAGTGAAATTTCATTCTATAGCTCATTCAGGTACAAATATAATGTTTATTATATATAGACATATAGTTTAAAAAGTGTAATGTTTACATGTATTTTATTAATGTTAGTCAGTATCAAGTGTTTAGTCATATAAATGCTTTAATATAATTAAATATTCGTAAAACTATAATTTTTTATTCAAAGCTTGAAAATATATAACTGCCATATATCAATTAATATAAGTTGCATTTTTTCTCAATTTTCAACAATAGTAAGATCAAAATATCAGTAAATACAATGTCTGGATATTTAAAATTATGTCTTATAGGAAATCATTTATTTTAAACATTTAATTTGTTAATTCATATATCATGGTTTTTTTACATAATACATAGACCTATAAATAATTAAATAATATATAATTTAAGGTCCGTATAATGTAAAATAAATTATTGGCTTAATGAACAAAGTTGTTGAGTAGGAATATCGATGTAAAATGTATATCCTTGAAACAGTTTTTTTTATGCACGTGTAGAATTATTTGTAATTGGTATATTAATATGTTTGAATATAGACCAATTAGTACAAATAGTTTACTTAATATTGTTAATTTATTTATCTTATTATGTATAATTTTAAATATATCGTTTTATTGTAATTAATATTTTATATGGTTTAATTTGTACGGAAAATAAAATGAATACATTTCGTTTTAATTTATTTATGAATAATTTTATTCTTTCAGAAATAGCGGAGGCCGTAATTTCCTCTCTGGATCATTAGCTGGTGTAACATCACAAACATTAACTTATCCACTTGACTTAGCAAGAGCAAGAATGGCAGTTACTACCAAAAATCATTATACATCGTTGGGAGATGTAAAGTATTTATGCACTACTATTAAATTATTGTTTTTGACAATGTATCTAGTTAATTTATTTACTAAATGATTTGTTTTAGAAAAAAATTATATTAAAATTGGGTACAATTATTTATATTATAATTCATTATATTTTTAGAAGAATGTTCATTGAAATGATCGATTTATTATCGTACATTATTTATTTAGGTGTTCAAAAAGACTTACCAAGGTGAAGGTATAAAAGGCTTTTATCGAGGTTATGTGCCTACTATATTGGGAATAATTCCTTATGCTGGAACCAGTTTTTTCACCTATGGTACATTAAAGATGTTTGTTAAGGGTAATTTTTATAATTATATATTTTCTAAAATGATTTTACCAACTATATTTCAAATTTCAGAGAAACATGGATTTGAAAATATGTTTGTAAGCTTGGCATGTGGTGCAGTGGCAGGCATGGCTGGTCAATCATCTTCTTATCCACTAGATATTATTAGACGAAAGATGCAAACGTCGATAATTACTGGGAAAGATTACACCACTCTTAGAACAACGTTTATGATTATTTATAGGTAAATTATTTTCATTATTTGTAAGAAAATAATTATTATTCTTAACATAAAATCTATTGTAGAACTGAAGGAATTAGACAAGGTTTTTTCAAGGGTTTAAGTATGAACTGGATAAAAGGCCCAATTGCTACTGGAATAAGTTTTACTATGTACGATTTCATAAGGAAAACTTTAAAGAATATTTGAAGTTTATATTTATAATATATTTTACCATTTATGTGCCTAATTTTGTCATGTTACCATTAGAAAATATTTATTTTATTTGTTCAAAGTTATTTATTTTGTATTAACTGAATTCATTTTCTATTAGACAGTATTTAGTTCAGTTTTTTAAAATATATCTAATGTATCTAGTCATTATACATTTATTTCATAAAAAAACTCGAGCTATATTAATTTATATCATTTTAATTACAACTAGAAAAAAAAAGATAATAACGATATATAACAGTATATTATACTTGATGGTTAAAATAGTTATTTTGTAAAATATTGTGATTAATTCATTTTTGGATAATAATTTATTGCGTCAAATTTAAAGTCAAAATTCAGTACAAGACTATACTATTGTTAATAAATTATAAGGAATTCTGATACATCAAAATAAATTTATATTTGAGAATATAAAATAAATATTTTACAATAATTTTCAATATTTATTAACTAAATATTTATTAATTATTAATATAGAGCATTTTATTGTTAACGAAATTAATTTGGAAATTTTTGTACAAATAATTGTTGCTCACACTTAAAAAGGGAAGTAATTATTTTAAATGAATTTTAATTTTTAATTATTTGAATATTGGAAAAGAGAATTCATGTATTGTAAATTTGACAAACGAATCTTTTTTATATATTTCCGTTGATCAAAATATGCTTAATTAAAAATATTACAACGAATTAATTTTTGTAATTATACTTTATATATAAATACAATAGTCTTAAGGTAAACATTTAAATACACGTTAATATTTCTTACCATTATAAATATTTTTATAAATATAGAATTGTCTATCTATTCTGTATCAGTTGACTATAATGTTAAAATAACTTGAATTTATTCATAAATGTGGACAATAATTTGTTATACTTATATTTACTATTTTAGTAAATTAATATTTATTCTTTACACTCTCGAGCCAGTTCAATCATTTGATTATTAACATTGCTAAACTCTGAAAACAATAATTATAATTTATATTGGTATTAGAACAGACAATAATTACAATATATATAAATTATATGTAATGTAGTTTTAGAGACTGAAATGATGTAATATGGACTATATAGATAACTTTACGACTTACAATAAAATATATTAACTTAATATATATATATATATATATATATATATAAAATTTAGGCAAATTTAATTATACATTATTCGTTAACATCTTGTGTAAATGAGGAAAAATAAAGGATTAAAGAAATATAATTTAAAACATGTTTTATAATATTGTACATGATAAAAAAAATAAAAAAAATAATGGCATTTTATTTTTCCTATTTAACGAATAAATTAGTTTTATTTTTATTTACTTGATAATTATAATAATTGTCTAGAAGTGTGATAAAAACCATGCGTAGAAAAATAAGAAATATTTTATCTTATTATGTTAAAGAAAAATTTGTATTATAAGGGGTTTATAAATATATATATATAATAAAGAAACAGTTAAGTAAATAGATAAATGAAATGGTTTATATATAAAATAAAAATGGTAAACAAATCAAAAAATAATAAATAAAACAAAACTATTCGCAAATTTTAATATGTACGTTTTGTCTAATTTTAAATAGTATCTTGTAGTCATTGACTACTGGAATTATTTATAATATTTTAATCTTTGAAATTAATTTTTTTTTCAATATTAGCAAATGGCGATTTTTGTTAACATATTTATTCTAGAACTGAAATACATGTATATATATTTTTAATATGTGTAATAAGAATGTTTATATTAGCCATTACCATTCATCTAAGCTTAATATCTGTAAATTGAAAACATTAAATTTTTGATACTTTCAGTCATCAATAGGTTATCATTTTTTAAAATTTAAATATTATATTACAATAAACTTCAACTGTAAGTATACGAAGCTTCAACGTATTAAATTTTATATTATATTTCATATATATATATATATATATATATAGCCATATACTATGGCTACTAGGTATATAAAAATAACCATTTGATCTAATTGTGGAAACAACTTGTATTTCATTGTTTATTTAATTTTGGTTTATTGTGATTTTACTTTGTGTAGAGTTATGTACTACAATTTGTATTTATAAAAAGTATAATACTAGTATCGAGAAGTACTTTTAAAACATTAAACTCGACCTTCAATAAAAAGAAATTAATTGTGCATTCCGTGTCTCTTTGAGTTAAATCAAGTGATTGTCTTATTTTAAGTGACTACTAATTAATTATTACAAATAAATATAACGTGTTATTACATATGACAAATACAACTTTTGCTTAGTTCGGTAATTGTTTTCCATTTTCCATTCCTCCTATCACAATATAATATTTCTATAATTATTATCAAGTAGTAATTGTATAAAATAAGTTAAACTTTTGAATATTTTCGGCTCAAATGCGCATAGTATTTAAAAATTAATCTTTTAACATTTGTTAGTTGTATAGATTTGGTTAAACTAATAAAAGGTTTTAACTTTCAGTACTTGGAATCACACAAAAACTTTACATTGTATTGTCATACATTAATATAATATCTACCAATGCATTTTAAAATAATAAAATTGACCCATTTTTGGGTAAGTGGTGGTATAATCATTAAGAATAATAAAGGATGATAGTTTTGATTTGATAAATGATGCTCATAATTATCGCTAGGACAAATTCATTATGTAAACAAAATTGAACAAACTATTAAATTCACTGAAGTTAACTATTAACTAACTAAATTAAATAAATATAATTACCTAAACCAAATATGTTTATTATGAAAGAATAATCTTAATTATGATACTTTATATAAGAGTACAATATACTAAAAACCATATTTTATACATAAAAAATGTATGCAATATTAAGTTAATCAATTTTCATGTTTCTATAGCAATGATAGTGATAAGAAATAATAGAATCCAGAGATCGAAGGTATCAAATTATTTCGTTTAAATTAGTTCTGTAAACAAATACTAATTATTTAACTTATAGCTAAACTAAAAGCAATAATGTAATAACTAATAGCCAATGTGGTACAATACTTCCGTTTGAAAATTGAATCTATGTTGGTATTCTTAACTTCCATTATTATTTTATTTTTTCATTTATTCAATACCTATACTATTTCTGATCTTTTTGAAATTTGATATGCTTGAAATACTGAGTATTTGATTAAATTTCAATATATATATATATATCGATTTATTTGGTTTATTATTTCCATCTAATATATTTTTATAGTCGTTTTTTGTTATATTTTAGATTTTTTTTTAACGCCTTATTTTTTTTTTTTTAGTTAAAGACAATAGAATTGAGGAATTCTAAACATCTTAAATTGTATAACATTATAACGAACAATATGATGACATGGTTGTAAAATTAGTTCATACCAATAAATATTGTATCTTGTAATAAAAAGAGGACCTTAAACAGTTTTAATGTATATAATATTTATACATAATATACACATTATATAAATTAGTATTAACAAGTATGCAATGAGTAGTATAATTAGTTGTTTAACTAAGTGTACGTGATATTATATTTTAAAACTAAATAAATAACTGCAATAATTAATCTCATTTTCTTTGCAAGAGTGAAACTAGATAAACTTTGGTCTGTATAATCTGCTAAGTACTACTGTATTACAGTTCAACGTTGAAATTATCATCATTTAAGAGGTCTTAGGATTTGGTCTTTAAAAAATAATATATTTAAAACTATATAAAAATATTAATTTAAATAATTAAATATTTCATTTATATAACTCCAATTTAATATCAATAATGGATAAAAGGAGTTTACATTATATTATTTCTTTAATGGATTATAAATAATTTATATTTCATGTGGATATATTGTAAAATAATTATGTATGTAATAATTCATTAAATTGTAATTATAATATATATAATATATATGACAATATTACAGTAATAATCCATTTTCATTTTTTTTTGTACATTTTTACTCATTTAAAACCAATAATTTGTAAATTAAGTCTACGCTGTATTATGTTTTATTCTGTTAAATTCACGATAGTTAATAACTTGAAAGTTCATCATCCACCCAGTGAACAATAAATTATTATTATTATTATTATTATTATTATTACTAGTCAAATATTTGATGACAACAATGACAATAATAATTAATTATTTATATACAGTTGTAGTCTGTACATTTGGTGGTGCAGTCAATTTGTTGTCAATTACTTGTTTCTAGTTTCTTACTACACTGTTGGTGTAAATGATTTTTATTCAAAAGAATTAAATAGACATTTTGTCTAGATACATTATTGTTATTATTATTTTGAAGATATTTTGTTTGGTCTTGAATATTGATAAATAATAAATTAAGTCCCAGAAAATATACAATGTCGAAAAACACGAATCAAAGTTTTATTGATATTGGGAAAGTTTTAGTCAAGTAAAAATATATTCGAAGAAAACCATTTTTGAAATATGTATTTTGAACTTTCAAGAAGAATAGAGGTACACATTGTAATAAAATTGACATAATCATCAGATTTTGATAGGTTTCCAATTCAACGGAGAGTGACAATTTAAAATATTACACACACAATTGTTGAATTTATATAAATAAATTAGTAATACTTTAGTGTGCAGAGATAAATATAACAATAAATAATAAACTCGACACAATTTAAAACGTGGGTTATTTTTATTAGCTTTTTACTTGGGGATATAATTATGAGCTAAATGGAGACAGGAGGAAGATGAAAATACAGAAAATGGAGAGATTACAAAACTAAGAAGGAAAAAGAAAGATTATAGGAGACGACAGAGACTGGTAAGTTTACTAGGTTGATCGTCGAGTCCATATAAATATGTTATACTACGGCCTGCGGAGATAAATATAAAAATTTAAAAAAAACTGCACAAATCAAAACTGGTTTATTTAATGTTATCGATGGGGTTTAAGGGTTTCTATAAAACGATGTAAATTTTATAGTATGTTAAATATACGTTAAAGTTTAGTCATATATAATATTAAACATTATTAAAAAACTTTGACTTTGGACATTATTTGGCCACAGGCTACGATATGTTTGTTTAATTACATTAGTTATATAAATTCACTTATGTTGGTTTTAAATAATAAAACAAAAACGATTGGCAATTTTTTTTTAAAATAACGTTTAACGTACATTATTGTATGATATAATGAAAAATCTCCTCCCTCTTATAATCAAAATTTTTTAAGTTGTTGTAATGTCCAAGACTTTAATTGGGTCTAGTGGGAATAGATTATCGCATTACAATATTATTTTGTGGATAGAAGTTTCTATCGAATGTAAGTTAAAACAAAATCGAGCCTCATTCCACACAACTGGTATAACTTGAGACTTTTGGAGCTTCATACTCAAAATGGTCATTCCTAAACAAAGTATTTTTATCTTACCGATATATATATATATATATATAAAACAAACAAAAATACATATCTACACCATGAATAATTCAAAATGAATTTAAGTGCAAAAGGAAAAAGGCAAGAATAAAAAAAAGATCATATCTTGTACCTATTTATTCACTGCGACATATAATGAGATATAAACAACGAATGGAAACTAAATTACAAGTTTACAATATTTTAAAATTTTTTTTTCAATTATAACCAAAAATACGAATAATTATTTTGACAATTGACTCTATTACGTTCAAAGTATAGTTTTTTTATAAATTAATTGTGTGAAAAATAAATAATGTAATAGATTCAAACTTATTGAGGACCATAAAATTATTATTTATAAACTTATTAGAATGTTATTTTTTTTAGGAAATACCAATATTATTGTAAAAAAACGAATTACAGTTTAAGTTGAATACAACTACATCTCATACATTATTTCATCTCGTATATTTAACGAACCGTCGTATTTCAATTAAATTTAAGAATATTAAACACATACCGGAGATTAGAAGTTGAATTTGTTCTCTGGTCAACGTGAATTTACTTTCTTTCATCATTTTTGGCGTATTGGTGTAATTTAATTTCATTACATATTCGCCATCATTATTTCCTTTGCATACATCAACGTCGTTTAACCGACCAATTTGTAATGATTCATTTTTCAATATTTTAGTAAGCTGTGATAAGTTGTCCGAATATACTTTGCATAATGCAGAAGCATGTTCGCGAGGTAAGCCAATCTGAAAATATAATTATTCTTCGGTCAACATTTACATTTTTTAATATTATAGCGATTAAATAAAAGTAAAATAATTGTTATAATTCGCCATACTCGATTCGATTTAACGTTCGCGCGCGTAATTTGTAAAATACTAACACGGACGAATTTTCATTTACGGCGTGAAATTAAAGTCGATTTAAAAATTTGGCTACATTTTTCAGGTGGAAGATATTTAGGGATATTAAAAGGTAAAAATCACGCTATATGTAACTTAAATTATGGCGTATAGGTTCAAAATTAAACAGCTATTCCTACGATTCGACGAGGTGAATATTTTCGAGATCGTGCATACGCTTTACCTAAAATCTCGCCCGATAAAAATGTTACAGTATTTTTTGAATATTTTTAAAAACAGAGTTGGCTAAGGTGAATGTATTTTAGAATCGACTTGCGGCGAGGTCCTTTTACGATTGTTGACCAAAACAATCAATTCCAGTAATTTGTAATTTTATTGTACTAGAAATACGATCTATGTTGAAATTTCAACCGAAAACACAAGGCCGTATAAGGTCAATATTAACCGTTCGGGGAATGTTTTTTAACCGTAATGAATTGTTTTTTTTTTTTTGGAGAAAAACACGCGTTAATTATTTAGGGATAATAGTAATAACTAATTCGTTTCACTCGGAACAAAAGAAAAATAATAATTCCGAGGGAATGTTTAGTCTTGTATTGACGTAATAATATTTTAATTCAAAACGTATTATTTGTTGTTTACTAGGTAATGGCTACGTAAAAATTATAGTTAAATAAAATAAAAGATTTAGCGTAAAAATACATTAATAAAACTGTTATCTACTTGTTGTAACTCGTTAGTGAGATAATTTTGCGAAACAGCGTGACAGGCAGCATTTTTCAAAATAAACGTAATAGCGGCTACACAGGCTTTACAATTTTCCACATCTAAATAAAGAAAGTAAATTAGTTGGAAAATATAACCGAATTAATTTTCGCGCTGACCGGAGACTTAAAACGAAATTAAATTATATTATAAAATATTAAAATCTAATCGATGAGATGATTTTATAATTGAAGTACCATGTCGCGTTGTATAATGTACACATTTATCGGTTTTTCATTAATTTATCGAATGTATATTAAAAAAAAATTTAAAAATCAAAACAATTATGGAAACACAAAATGCTCATTACGTAATATTGTATTGTAATAATAAGTTTATAAGTCAGTTATAATATGTCTGTGTTACAAAATGGTAAAAATAATTACTTTAACTGTATCTCAATAAGTTTTCTCGAACAAGAATTTAAATATAAATTGAAGTGCACGTATATAGTTTTATAAATTTTACGTTCTAAAAATTACGGTTTGATTGTTAAATGTTACGAAACCGCGAATTATTTATCATACGACTCTTGTACGAGACGTTCGGTACGTAAGTTCATTACGAAAAATTGATAAAAAATGACGAACATATTAAAATAGTTGTTAACAGATTAGACAAAGAAAATAATATATTATAAAACCGTGGCTCATGGAATACAAGGAATGTAAGGCATAAATATTAGTGTTTCCAGCGTTCCATATGTGTAATCCGATTGTGAATTTCGTAATAGATTTATGGTCGAACGAGTAAAAAAACACGTAAAAAGGAACCACATAGTGGATAATCATAGTAGGCAAGAGCATTGATGAATTGTCAAATAAAGCCATATAATAATGAGATTATTACAAATGCGGTAAGAAACTAAATTGTTATATGTATATTTTTTTCTTTGTATACAGTGTGGTCGTCGAGGAATATTTTTAATTTATCGTGTTCCGAATAATGTATATATATATATGTAAATCGCGTTTAAAGAAACTGGTGTACCAATAATTAATATCAAATTTGCTAACAAGACCTATTTATTAGAAAGAAACGGATTAACTACAGTTCTAATGATAGGATTTTGGCATTCCACTTCATAACAACGGAAATATTAAAAAAAATAAAGCGAAGAATAAGTACGATCAAAACGAACGTCTAAATTTAAAATGATTTAAAGAGGTAACGTAGTTGTAGGAAAATAATGTGAGCCGAAAATATACGCAAAAACCACGTAAATTATTTGTATTAATCTTAAACGTTAAATCAGGTAGAAAACTATAGATTAAATGTTTCGTGATTATTAAAATGAGACACACACACACATACACATTATGAAATAACAAAATATTGTTAAATTCCACGTTTTATATATATATATATTTAGGATTTATATATATACATATATATTGTGGCCAACCATAAACTATGACCAATATCATTTTTATTTAATTATTTAATAGATTTATTTTATTTTCCGTACACGGAACGTTTTACACAGTATCTACTCTATAATTTAATCGTAATCTTCAATATTTGTAAACTGGCGAACCATTTCGTATTATTTCAAGAAAACAATTTGACTTACCCAGTTTGGCATCAGCCATAAGCTCTTTAGCTTTTTCGAACTAGAAAACAAAAGCCGTCATTAATTATTCTGCATTGTATCATCGCTACCATAATAGGTTTTCTTAACCATGTATCAAATTCTGCGATCATATATATATATATATATATATATATATATATATGTAGTGTGATCTATCGCAATACGTATACAAGTTATTTCACATTAAGCTACTTAAGGAAGCTTATTTTTTTTTTAAGGCAACGAGCAAAAATGACAAATTATCAATTTTATTGTAAAGAACGAGATCTCTTTAACCGACATTGTCTCAAATTTAATCAATTATTATTCCATTAAAGAATGTCCGCTAAACACATAATCAGATTTATTAAGGTCTTTCTGAGACACCGGACCAAAGTCTACGCACTTACATGGTCCATTACGTAAATATAAATGATATTATCAGTAATGTTTAGCGGATGTATCTTAAAAAAGGCGAAGAATAAAAGAAGCTGAGAATTCTTTGTAACAATAAAAAAGTAACTTTTTTTCAAAAAAGAAAAAAGAAACGAGAATACTGTATAATAATGAAAAATAATAGCTTACTTTCAAATCCCAATAGATTATATTTTTAGAAAAAAAATCAGAAATAAAAAAGTTTAGTGGCAACTACCATAAATAAGACCAATCAAGATTAACGAGTTGCTTTGAATTAGTTAATTGTTTGTTTCTTTTTTTTACGTTTTTAAATGTTAACATGTTTTTAAAGTATTACATAATGAGTTGCTAAAAAGAGATTTTACATCTCTGTAATAATAATAAATAAAAACATCGTACAATAGGTAGCTGTAATATTACTATTAAAAACTTACATTAAATGGTTCTCCGAGCAATGAATTTACTGTGCATTGAGTTAAAAGCTTCATTTTGATTGATGTCTACGGAAAAATACTTAAATATAATTCAAATTGAACTATAAAAATTGAAAAATTATTTCTACACTTAGACGTTTAAGTGAATTGATTATATATTTAAATTACGCGCGAATATTTTACAATTTTAAAAGGCCGAACACATTCGTGGGACATGCACGAATAATAATTTATTGAACTCAATACGGCGTCGCGAATTCCTGATTGTTATTTTTCTTACGTTTTGAAAACGCATTTATGCTTATCACTAGATCAAAAACTATTTCGTGAATTTCCGAAATTGTAAATTTTAATATTTTGAACAATACGTGTTTATTCTCACCATCCGCGAGAGCGCATTGATCTGAACCAATAACCACTCCGGGCAGTCACCGCCGCCGCAAAATTTGAATTTCTGTTTCAAACACACAACAATACCCATTAAAATAACCACCTCAGACATGTTAAATTATCTCGAGTATTTGGATACGCGCCTAAGCATCCATATAATCTACTATAGAAACGCGCGCGGTTACTGACAGCGATTAACAACAAGGTTAGATTAATTACAAACGTAAGTATTGTTTTACTCACCATTGTGACACGTTAATGACAAACTCCGCGGAAAAGGCTTCCCAAAGGACCTAACGAAAGAAGAAAAATAGGTTATTTCCAGCGAAAACAAATATTACACGCGCACACACACACCCACGCATATATATATATATGTTATGACGTGACGTTTTTTTGTTTTTCTTTGGCCACATAATAAAATAATATGTCGTATTGTGTCTCGCGCGACAACCCCATGGACTTTTGGTGGAAATTTAGCTAAAGGAAGGGTCGTGTCACCGTTGTTGGAGGCCGAGGGTGACCGGGTCCGTGTAATACAATATAACCTAAGGGTGTGTATCCAACGTCATGAACAAGATTAAAATGGGAATCGGTACCGATCCCCGAGTTAATCATCGCGATCACCTGGTGTGTCCAAACCTATAGGTCCGTGTACACATATACGTAATAACGCTGGGGCCACAACGGCTATAAATACACGTAGCACCTTGGAAAATATGGACATTCTCGGCAACTGGACGTCATGGAGCTCATGAACGCGAGAACGAAATTATGCATATTAGTAGTAGCCTATTTTGTACAGGTACGCGTTTTCATTACTGTTATACATTTTTTTTTTTAAAATTACGTTCTAGTCAATATTTCGTTACCATACGTCGCGATTTTAATCAAAATAGGAACATAATTCTTGGGCATTTTGTAATTCGAAATAAACGAAAAAAACGAACGAATTAGGTTTCTTTTTTGAAAATACTTACCAAAATAAAATAATCTTTTATTTCTACGACTTTTATTTAAACAATCATCGAAATCGTTAGGTACTAACTGTCCTGATCCGGTTTCGCCCTAAGCGAATGTTATTATGTGTGTAGACATCATCTCGTTCGAACGCCTAAATCGTTCAAGTTTGGAATATAATTTTAGAAATATATCGATATCAATTATTTATAAGGATTCGCGTTTACTCTGTAAGAAATATCTAAAGTAACGCAATAGCGAATACACAGTTAAACAACTTTCGTGACAACGATGTAAATACGTGTAAAAACATTTCTCGTCACAGGTGCCGAAGGGGTGAAAATAACAAGTTAATTATAATTTTCCAGTTTTCGGAGCCTAAGCGATTCCATCGAATAGTTAATGTCACAAAACGGTTTAGCGGCCTAACATAATTTTATATACATATGTACGTGTAAATAACGCGACTTTATATAAAGACATATATTTATATACTTAAAACCAAAGGAACAATTTTTATAGCAGAAATTAAGACGTTTGTCAAAATATTTTTTCCACATTTTATATTAATTCATTTACAATGATTTTTCAACGATTCGCCAGTAACTACTTATCCGAAATACACTACGTATAACTTGTTAATAAAATACAACGCTTATTTCATTTACAATGAAATGAGTACTTTTTGTGTAGCGTATTTTTCAAATAAACGACAGTCATTTTTTCATATGAAGCAAAAAACTATTTATAAACACGAATTTTTATAATTATTAATAAATAAATAAATAAATATATATATATATATATATATATATAGTTTGAAATTACACATAATAAACTATCTAAGTTTATACAATAATATAATAACGATAATTTAATTAAACAAAATATTATATTTTTTTGATAGAATGGGCGTTGTTTCCGATATGCTTATTATTATTTAGCTTTTCATATTTTTTCTCATAAGCATTATGACCTTTTTATGTAATTATTTCCTATTACCTAACCACTGGTTAAACTGCGCAAAAATTACATCTACAGTGCTATAGTAAGATTTAAAAAATAAAAAAATCGAATTTTATTTAAGGATTACATATTTTAAGTCATTTCAGCCCAGTTCGATTATTATTAGTAATTTATTTATTGTAACTCTAAGCAACCCAAAAATAACGCGTATATATTATACGTGTTTAATTTAAAACCAAAAATAAAGCCAGAAAAGAAATTAAAATTTATTAAAGCTAATTTTACATCGAATTGTTAAACTGTAAATAAAAAACAACGGATCGAGTACGATTAACAGTATTAAAATGTTTACAAAATTATAAAGTAATTAATATGTTATGACTAGTCTTGTAAAAATGTCCCAGTATATTTTATATTACTATATCGATGTAATTAAGCCTACTACTGTGTGCGAAGCATTTGGAATTAATAAAAACCCGTTCGAGAAAAAGCGAAAAAAAACGCCGATTAAATTGTCAATCAGATTCTAAAACACTTCTTTACGCTCAAGATTAGTTTTAGAATACACTGGTAAATAGACACAATGCTTAAAAATACGTCACACCAACCTGCAAGTAATTTAGTTATTAACGTAATTCCCACGATACTGATGTTTGATAATATAGCTGAGATGAGGAATAAGCTTTTACATTAATTACGTAATATACAGTATTATTATAATAATTAAAATATTTAAACCTTTAGAAAAAACGATTATCTACTCATGTTTAGTCGTCGGATATAAACTTTTAATACATATTTCGGAATTTTCTATAATTATTATAATTACATATAAGACTAAAACATCTATATTATCGTTAAAAAATATTTTCGACCTTTGGATAACTTTGAAATTTACTTCCTTTACTTTATAGCTATTTAGTAGGTATATAGTTGTTATATAATAGTCATTAGAAACGTCACATAAAAACAAATAAATTCCGCGCTTTATATGCTATTGATTATGAATAATATTATTAGCGAAGTGATTCAAGGGTGTATGGACTTATAAATAAAATGTGTATAAAAAAATTATATTTTGACTAGAATTATTGTAAATTAAATAAATTATATTTTTGGTAAGATATATGTAGAGATGACCATGTTTTAAAATATTTGTAACTCGGTGTTTTTTTTTTGACGTTTGTTAAACTTTTTAAACTATAATATTTTTATCTTTCTCAATATTTTGTTTAAAAAAGACGTCTATACGCAATTTTCAACAATAAAAGATACTTTTAGGCATTACGATATATAAATATTATTTTTTACCACGTGTGACTTTTTTCACCATTATGATAACTAACTAGTTTACACTAAATTTACTAAGAACGTAAATATAAAATTATATAAATTTCATAATTTTTTTACACCCTTTTAAAAGTATTTTTTTTCTGAGATTCTAACTTTATAAAAACGGAATTTCATGTGATTAATTTTATTTCACTAACTAGTATGACTATCGTACTTTCTTTGCAAAACACCCCTTTTATAGTTCTACAGCATACGACGCTGGAATTTGGAATGCATATATATTTTGTGAAAAATGACTCTCATGTTTGTAAAACAATAGTCAGGTAAAACATATAATTGAAATTTTATATATGACACCGTCAAATGTTCCTGTGATAAATACTTAACCTTTAAGGATAAAAAAAATATTCGTATTTCGTAATTTTTATAGCTGGTGAATGGCGACGCAAGAATATCACGAGCCGATATCAGTGCAGTTTTGGGCGAAAACGAAGATCCCAATTTTTGGCCTTCACGGGGTCGAAGAAATATTTTGGAACCTAAACTTAGAAAATATATAGAAAGAATATATAACAAAAATACTTTACACGGTAAAAAATTAATTTATCGATTTTTATAAAATGTAAAATATAACTCAGGAAAATTGAAAATGAACTTCATATTACGGATAATTTATTTAGGTGAATTTTTAAATAAATAAATCGTCAACAAAATTAATAAATATGCATTTTTATCGTTAAAATTAATTTAGGGGTAGTTAGGAGTCTTATAATTCAAATAATTTAGAAATATCTAGGAATATAATAAAACATATAATAATAACACTACTCTACATATATATAAATATATAGACCTTACGACAGAAAATGCACGTGTAACAGCTTTATCACTATACTACTTACAACGTTAATTACGTTATTAATTTTACCACGCATTCCAATGATTTCGATAAATATACCATTCGAATTCAAACGTTTTCCGTGCGATTCGCATTTGCAACGACCATTAAAAAAGCACAATGATAATCGCTACAAGTGTGTGGACTAATTTTGGAAAATCTATGCTTTTCACACGGACAGTTGTATGTGGGCCCTGCTCACGTAGCAGAAAACCTTCCGATTTATTCGTGAATGCATCAGACGAAAAAACAAAAAATATTGCGTATCCAAAGCACTTCGATAAATAGAATTATAACATAATCACTATTTCTTTCAGTAGTATTGCAAAGCACGTGGGGTTCGCTAATACATTATATACTATAAATAATTACAATATTTAAATAAGTATAAAACGAGAATTTTTTTTACATTAAACGGGCGAGATCTATTTAATCAATTTATATATCTCGTTGAATATACGCTTTGGCGTATTTACTTTGAAATAATAAATATAATTAATGAAGAATTCAAGTACAAAGTCGTCAAAACAGTTTTTTTTCAAAAAAATATAACTGTTTAATAAACTAAAACTAAAGTCTATATATATTATTATAACATTTATGTTGGACAGGATAAAATGTATAGAAACAATCGGACATAATTACGCGTTTAATTAATAATTGTATGATTTATTTACCCATTTCACGTTTAAAGGATACTATGAAAAACCACTTTACGTCGACGAACCATCGTGGCTAACAATGGACAGAAGAGCCGATGGGGATGACGACTATTTTTGGATTACAAGAGGACGGAGAGGAACTAGTTGGAAACATCCTACAGCAGTAAGACATTTGTCGAGTTCAAATTATCGTTATAGGGTTGAGTCTGATAATAAAATAAAGTGAAAAACATCGTTAATAACTGACAATACTATAATGTATTATTATCGTATTGCAATAGTGATTTATAATTTATATAGTAAATTAATAACAAGAAGAAAGAAAGAGTATCAATTATCGACGGATGATTTTGTTATAATATTATTGTAGTGTTCCGAAAATACCGAAATAATGTACATTGTCGTGGTTCGCGACCAAAATTATTCCAACGCGCTTGAAACGAATATAATAATATCAAAACTAATAGTCTGTATAAATTATTATTGTTTTCGAACGGGTTAACGGCGTATGAATGTAATAAAACGATACGAAAATATCCCGGTGGACGAACAATAATAACCGTGTGCTGGCAGTAACACGTACGGTTAAACGTTATAAAACAATATTACCATATTTTTATTATAAAATATAAGCGTGTATGTAATGGACAGTGTATGTGCATCGCAATAAAAATTAAATGCCAATGTTTGTGACACGTCAGTCGTCACGCCTACTTGTTGCAAAAGAAATAAGGCGCCACCCGTCGTATTCAAGGGGGGGAGTATATATATCTTAAAGCGCTCTCTTGGTATCCTTTTATAAGCCGTGATCTGGTAGTGACGATAGCTGTACCAGCAGGGATTCCAACGCAATAATACAGGTAAGATATATACATATATAAAAATATTAATTCCGCGAACGATGTTTTTATATAATTACGAAAAATATTCGTCGTGACTTTGCTCCGTTAATTTTGTAATAATAAAATCACATAAACGTCTAACCCGAAAGCGTAACAAACTCGGCGGCAATAATGTAATCGCATAAATTGCACGCCGGCAAACTAATTCGATTATATATTATTGAAAGTGAACATCAAAATATTCGCATAGGTATGTGTAAAAATCAAATACTCGTGACTTAAAATTTGTAATATTTAGTCAAAGAACGCGGAATCTCTTCACAGAAATTTATTATACTATACGCCAAATATATTACATTTTAATTATATTTCTTTAAAATCGACAGTATTTCGAAGATTATTTTAAATGAATATATTTCCGAGAATAAACCGTATTTTTAGGACAAATAGATTTGATATTTTTTAAATCGTCGAGCTACGAGATAAAAAAATATTTAAATTAGTAGTTGTAACTGTTGTAAAGACATTAATTTAAAATTTACTTTCTTGACTTTTTATTAAACGATTTAAGTAATATTAAAGAATTAAAAGAATGATAATTAATTGATATTTTGAATTCATAATAAAATTCGATTATTAATCTGATATAAAATGTAAAATTAAATGGTTAATCAAGACCGTTTAAATTTAATTAAAAGTGAAACGATGAAAATATAATTAAGTTGAAGTAAAAGATATTATTTTAATATTAAATGTGAAATGTAAGTATATTATTAAATTAGGAGAACCACGAACAAATACTTTCTTTAAGTTTTAATGGATATAAAAAAAGCTACGAAGTCTTGTTACGTATTTATTTTATTTTATAATTAATTTATTGTAATAATGATAAATTATAAATACATAACAACTGGATTTTATGTAATATCTTTTCGATAAATAATGTTAATTAATCAAAATAAACGAGCGGTTTTTAACTCGAATAATTAATAGTAACGGTAGTTTTTCGAATATTATTTTAAAAACTAAACCAATAAAGTATAAAGAATATATTTAGTATATAATCATTTTTGAAAATGATACAAGCCGGATTAGAAATTATTCTAGTATGGGAAAAGAAAAATTATGTCGGTTAGGGGGACTGTACGATAAAATCAGAAATACTCACCCCTAATTCGTTTTAAACAGATAATATATGTTTCGAGACTTTAATAATTATTAAGGTGGTTCGTGGTTTTTTTTTTTTTTGATACCATAAAAATAGAGCGAGATTTTAAAAAATGTCTTTGGTTCGATTAACAATCGGCGCCTTAAATAGGCAATTTTGTTACGGCCATATGTTGCGAGTCCATTGTAGGTATACGAACGGTTATTACAGTAATATTACGGTAACTGGACATTTATATCCGATTTTTTTCGATTATTATTGAGAAATGATAACTTTTGTCGCTATTTTGTTAAACCCAATGAATAATACCAGAATAATTGTTATTAACTAGAAAATTGGAAAGACTTACAAGACTTTACGACTAATTATAAATAGGTATTATATTTTTGTAAGCAATATCTTAGACAATATAACAGTACCTACTATCTAGGGACAAACAATTAACGATTAAAATTATACTCTATAAATAATCGTATGTATTTATAATTAACATATATTTTTCAGAGCTCTTATTTAGATATTTCAGAGATCTTATTTACCGTATAATGCATTAACGAAACTCAATGCGAAGTAAAACTTATATGTGCTTGTTTGTGGTTAATAATTATATAAAGTTTAAAACCAGAGTCAAAATAATGTTGAAGTAACTTCCCATAAAATAAGTTTTATATTTTATTTGTAAATATTATATTTTATATATGTTATGCCTACGTTATGTAGATATGTGTGTAAAATGTATAAATATAAAACTAGAGTATTCCTAAAAAAAAGATTTATAAATATTACGTTAGTTTTTCAACTTTATTTTGTATATTTATTTCAATATGTGTGCTTATACACTGCTTACTATGATCAACAAACACATTTATAACTAAGTAGTTATAGATAATGAATGTGTGTATATATGTCATATGTGAATTTCTTTTTATATCACGCACGAATATATTTTACCTTGGTTACGTTCTATTGGTTTTGTTAGTTAATAAATATGAATATTAGAAAAATAGGACAGAATTGAGTTTTGATTAAGATGGTATTAAATTATTTTTTGATACTAATTTGACAGATCATTACATATAAAAAGAAATTCCGAACGACGAAGATTAATTCTCTATAGGTGTTCAAATTTAACGTTTATAAAATAAAAACAATACAACTAAATAAAAACACGAACATCGTATTTTTAACTGATTCCTGATTAACCTAACAATAAAATTCAATATCAAATTTTTCAAACGAATATTATAAATCGTATAAAAAAACAATTTATTCCATAAATATAATTATAAAAACAATAAATATTTGACGTATCGAAATTTTATCGAAGGATTCATTATAATGTTGAATATATCATTCAATATTAGTGTAGAGTTATACATTTAAAAACATTTCGATTCACAGTAAACTAAAATATTTATTGGGGCAAAAATGTTTAATATCAATTGAATAGTATATAACTTAAAACGTAATACATACATACGTCAAATATGCAAAGAAAACTAAACGTATCTCGGTATTTATACAGAATTAATGTTTTTATAATTTAACTTTATTAATCCTCCGTATTTATTTAGGATTTTGGAATAAGATTTTCTCCCATTAGATAAACGAGGGCTGTTGTTAATAAATTAATTATTAGTGTGAGTAAATAATACAAAATTGTTTATTTATCGTTGGGTTTGAACGCGCACGCGCATGTCAACTACACGCCTTATGATAAATTAATTTAGACTACATTTCTAAACAAAGAGGTAAAAATTGTTCAATATTACAAAGCTTAGTACACACGAATACGTAATGTGAGGTAACGTCTTAGGTTAATAGTTATTGGACCGAAGCACTGCCTTCAGGCATTCCGGTCAGTGAGTGTATTGCCGGTAACGATAAAAAAAAAGGTCAATAATTATATTTTTTGACTGTTTTATCAAAAATAGATTTGAAATATATTTATATATCGTATCGTGTGAAAATTTATTTTCTATTTATTCGCTTTCATTCGAAAAATAGACCTAAAGGACTAAATATTCTATGTTGATATATGGCATTTCTAAAAATATCATTTTACGAGCTATGATACTCGCATGTTGAATCTAATCGCTTTTCAATATTACAACCGAAGCACGCCACTTATTTTCATTTAGTCAAAACATAGGTTATTCAAGCTAAAATTGTTGAGAGTAGCAAGGTTCCTTAATTAAAAACACGTATTTTTTGAACTGACTGTATTTTTTTACGACTCAATTAATGATCGTTTCCTTTTAAAATATCAATAACTTATACTCCGTGAGTACTTTTAATTTGAATAGAAATAAATACAGTTAATATGTAATAATTTAACTATCTTTGAACAGGAAAACTAATATGGGTTTTGTCAAAGTTTTTGATTAACTGAGTTGAAACAACTTAAGTCATCGCAATGATTCATAAGTCTTCATATATATTTGGAAATGACATAATGATTGCGATAATATTATTATCAAGTGATAAAGTTGAAGATATAAACTATTTTAGCTGATGTATTATAACTGCGAGGCTGGTCATTTTCACGACTAATTAATAGATTATTTTTGTATATAAATATATTTTTTTTAAACGAATATAATAAATTATGAGGAAATATTTAACAAAAACGTTTACTGTCCTTAGAAATAATACGTTTATTTAATTTTTCGGTAGACGATTTATTTTAAAAGTTAACATTTTGTAGTCAAGAAAATTTTAACCGCAAACCAATTGTGCGATTTTAAATTTCTTGACATCTTTATTAAAGTTATTTATAAGAGTCACAATTTTGTAAAACAATGGGAATATTCTTATAACATGGGACCATGAAACGCATAACAAAAGATAACATATTGATACTTAGTTAGAGTACAATAATATTAAATACCCATTAAAATATTTTATTTACTCCTTTTTTCAATGACGGTGAAATTATTAATACATTAGTTTAATTCGTTTTTAATATAGATATTAGTTTTAAGTATAAATATATTTCTGCATAGTAATATGTCTAGTACTTTTCTCTTATAAAATATTTTCAATATATTCAAATAACTATCGTAAATAAATTGTATCCATTCGAAATGCAAACGTATTTCAATTATATACTAGAGGTTTCAAAAATTATTTAAGTAGAATAATCACGAAGATAAATAAGAAGTTAACCATTTTATCTTTGAATATTTAAAAATACGTATTACCAAAATATTCACTTATACAATTATTTTATTCGATAAAAACCGACTCGTTTAATATGCTACAAGCATAAAATTATATTCTATATTTTACTATTTTTTAACTCGTAGCAATTCAATATCGTCAAAAATAAGGGCAGTCATTATAATGATATTATATATTATGCACGTATGTATGTAGACATATATAATTATTGGGAATTCAAAAAAATCTAAGAACTTATTCATTTAATGAATGGAATAAAACGAATATATTATCTCTGTAGTTGACATTGTAACATTTGTTTTTATTTTTTAATTCTGTACATTGACATCTGATAGTATTCAACGCAGTAATAATCTGTAATAGAAATGCAGAATCAACTACAGCGCATTATATTTTTTCTGATATATCATTTGGTTTGTTATCGGTCTCTAATATGTAAATAATGATTAAAAATGACATCTGGCATCTATAACTAGTTTTAATAAAATATACTTTAAATTATTGAACCGTAAGTATTTACCTAACTAAATCGAATATTATCAACACGAATCATTAACGTTTTATTTTTTTAATTAATGTTCGGTAAAATTGACGAAGTAAGTTAAGAAAACGATTTTTCAATTTTCCATCATTAATCAAATTTACGTGCGTAGAAAATTAACTACCTGTCCACATAGTCTCCAATGACTGAAAAAAGGTGAGACACGTCAACAAAAAAATATCCTTGTTAAACCTACACCGGAGGGAATAAAAGTTTTCTTCATTCAAAACCCCATGTTATTCCGCAGTTTCATAAAATATAAACACCCATACAGATATATAAAAAGTAAATAATATGTTAATAAATCACGAATACGCTTTATTGACTTTTTTTAGGAGATTTTAAATCTATAAGTGTTCATGATTTCTATCTACTTCTTCACCAAAGTGACACGATAATATCATACATGTATTATAATTATTTTGATAGATCTAGGCGATGTGCAGTTACATACTTTTATGAACGTACAATAATGCTTTATTAAAAACGTCGCGAATTTAACCGAATAATTTAAAAGTATATGACAAATATGTAGGTAGGATTATAATATACAATTATTATGTAAACAATTGGGATAATTAACAGATAGTCAAATTCCAAAAGACATAAAAACAACTAAAGAAATTATCAAAAAAACTGTACAAAAAAAATAACCAGAGGACTTAAAATTTAAAAACTAAAATTAAGCTCAACAATTCTATAACGAATAAAACAGGCGATAACGTAAAAATTAACAGTCAACTCGGAGAAACATCTCAAAACATAAAGTGTTTTCTAAATACTTTAGAAATTACATTAATTAATTTAACGTGACCTCCAAACAAAATTCATTTAATTATTTTTAAGGGGATAATAAATATCAGGAACTTGACAATTTATACTAAATAAAACATTACACGAACAATAACATTTAAAATAATAATTGGAAGAACGTGGAAACATAGGGTTATAAAAAATGTTTAGAAAATTAAAAAAAAAATGGAATAAAGAAAAAATTAGGATATAATTTATCATAAAATTAGTACTTAACTAAATAATAACGGATATTACATTTACTAATATGTTTATGCAAACATAACAAACTTAATTAAAATGTCCGAAATAGTCAATAGATAATAATTGAAACTGATAAATAGTTCCATGAACGGATATGTTAATAAGATGGAGGCGTTTAATTATTTTATTGAATTTATGTTTCAGCATGGTAAAAATTGGATTACCCTGGTTGTTGCTAGTTTTAATGAAACTTACGAACCGAGAAATCAAGTCCGATGAGATTATATCTTTCCAAGAAGTCTACGACATATGTCAAGTAGAGCCCAGTGCCGATATATGCGACTTGCTGGACAAATCTACAAACATAGCCGACATAAATAAATTGTATTCACTAGAAAAGCGCCGACAGAAGACAGTGTTTTCTAGTTGGGGCGGAAAAAGACAGAGCACTTATCCATACGGCGGAAAACGTCCGGCGTTCTCCAGTTGGGGAGGTAAACGAGCGTCCGACAAACACGGTCGGCCCAAACAAACATTTTCCAGTTGGGGCGGCAAAAGAGGTGAAAACGACGGTTACGACAACGGAGAAATTTTTGAACACCAGCTAGAGAAAAGGGAACTAAACGACACTAAGCTGGAAAATAAAAGAAATTACAGAAATAAAATGACTAAAGGGATACACGCGCTGTTTACTATGTTTTCGGACTGGTCGAGAGACCCGGAAGAAAAAAAGGGCATCCGGTACGCCGGGGTTAAGAGTATAAGAAGAAGTTCTGATTTTTTCCCGTGGGGTGGCAAACGATCCGATGGAAGTCCAGAATGAATATTGTGTTTTCCTTTATAGTTAACGATAGGCGAGCGTTTAATGTTGTCAAATTTTATTACGCTAAATGAACGAACATAATACAAATATAAATTCAATCCTAATCTTACTTAAGTAACGATAAGCTTACTTGGGTAGTATTAAATTGGTAGCAAACTAGGTATTATCAACATTTACATATTTGTGATTAGACGATGAAATGTAGTTATATTTTACATTATGTCATTATTCGATTTATATTATGTTGTTAACGCAATTAAAGAAATCTGAACGGTTTTGAAATAAAAATTAAACTTGAAATTACGTTATTTTTTATGGTACGACAATATTGTAACTTTATGTGCATATTTCAGCAAATTATATTAATTCATGATTGCAATAAGGATTTAACTTTTACTGAATACGAGTGTTTGGAGTGCTTTCATAATAACTATCAATTTAATGTAATTATCGTCGTGGTACCTAAATTGTTATTATTATTATTTAACGGATATTTTTTAAACTTCAGGATTTTTGGAAGGTCTATAAAAGGGTAGTGAAAATTTAGCTACAACGCACATGTCGTAAAAGAAACGAAAACGTAATTCATTTGTACCAAACGAATAGTAAATTAGTTGAAATACCAAACTGTCAAGTTTAATAACTAGCCATAGTAAAATAACGGGCATGATCGCCTTTAATAAAAAAAATGTAGGATACAGGACTGTATTTGAAAATTTGGATCAAATATTTTGCAACCGCCTAGTTTTAGGATTCTTCACTCAATTTCTCACAATTTAAAAAAATTACATTTACTGTAATAATTATTGTAATTTAAATACACGTGTGTAAAGTCAAATATTAATTTAACATCTAATAAGTATTGAGTATTTATAAAATATATATTGTACATCTTTATACGTATAAAAGAGATATAGACATTTTGTTTTAAATAATTTTATCGTTAATTTTTTTCAAGCATAATCATTATCATATAAATAATACATAGGTAGATGTACGGTTAGGCATTTTAAATTAAAAACAATTTAAAACGAAAACTACTTTTTGTTGAAATTAAATAATTAAATATATAATATGTATACAATTATTATTCTAATACATTTTATTGAACTCTTAATTAAAATTAATTTGTATAAAAGTTAAAAGTAACTTTTAATAATATTTTGAAAACGGCTAGGTTCAAGTTTAAGTTTTAAATATTTAAAGCCATAATTGTGTTTCATATGAAATATTTGATAAGATAATAGCAAACAGAATAGGAAGACGTACACTATTAAATAACGAAAATTATAATAAAGTAACGCAAATTATTAGTTTTAAACACGACTCGTTGGGTAATGTTCAATTCGTAATGACAACGTTTAGCCATTATTAATTATAATATATTGCAAAATATTTCAACTAAATGTGAAACAGTCAATAAGAAACATACAAACACGACCGTTGATACGAAATATTGTGTAATTGAAACGTAAAATTATAAATCGTTGTTTTGTATTCATCGTTATCAAATGGTTTAGTTGATTTCAGACGGTCTTGTAAAACTTAGATGTATGAAAACGCTAGTAAAAAGGCGAACAATTTAAAAATGTAACTAATTTACCTGTACGTCTTATAACAAATTCCGATGTATTTATATAAAACGTCGAAAATTAATATTAATAACGATCGAAACTATACGAACGACAGTATTGACAACAAAATACGATTAGAATATTGAAAAATAATTATTTAGCGTTCAAATTTTGTCAAAGAACATTTACAGGCTTGAACTTCGTATTTACTGTTTACTATTATCATCTACCGGTTTTGATAAATATTCAATTTTGGTAAAGCAAAAACCACATTATCTATTATCAATTTAATTTTTCGTTTTTTTTTTTTATCATTATATCTGTTATCAATAAATAATATTGTATATCCCAATTCGCTCTTCGGTGGTTGTGTGGTGATAAACAAGTTGTTTTAAAATATAATCGCGGAAATCGTAGCTTTTGTTTTTTATGTTTTATTGCTATCTAGTATATATGTAACTTTGTGCCTTAAGCTTTGTTCGTTAAATCGGCCGGAACGCGAAATAATTTGGACGATCCAGACACACGTGTACAATATTTTGGAGAACCAGAAAACAGGTGATAAGTTTATCAATGTAGTATTGCCCCACTTATATACACTTTCAAAATATAACTGTAAATATGAAATAACTGTATAGTAGTTTCTCGTTTGCTATAAACTATTTTGTTCAGTAATTTGTTTATGTGTTACAATCGACTAAAAATGGACGTTTGTGTTTTGAAAATTATTTTCGCCTTTATGGCGTTCTCGGTTGTCATCGCGAGTGTTTTAATTAATTTGATCGAGTCTAAATTACCAGTGTGCATAGTGCAAACATTCAGATATGGTAAATATTCGTGCGAAAACAAACACTTTTTGGTCAGCTATCTGGAAGTACCGAAAAACTGGTTCAAACATTTCTACATATTCGCCGCCATTTGGTCAACACTAGGATTTGTGTTAATATTATTCGCGTTTGTATTAAAAACACCCATTCCTGAATTCGTAACGCATTTTCTGGACATAGTGGCGCTGAAGGATCGACGGACTTCATACAACATAACTGCTGCCACAGTTGCCATGTTCTGTATGCTAATCCAATGTTGGAGACGTTTCTATGAAACTCATTATTTATGCGTTTATTCAAACTCGAACATTAATATCTCACATTATGCCATTGGTTACATACATTATTTTGGTTGTATATTGGCTATTTTAGCTGAAGCCCCATCACCATTTACCACAATTTCTGTCGATTATCCGTCATTTTTTGTAGTTAATGACATAAACATAAGATTGACTATTGGCATTATTATCTTTTTTTGGGCGTTCCAGCAACAGTATTTAACCAATGTACATTTGGCCAATTTGAGGACAAACAAAGAAGGAAAAGTTTTAACGTACGAACATAAAATCCCAACCGGTAGACTATTTGATAAAATATCTTCTCCGCATTTATTTTGTGAAATGTTAATGTATATGGCTATATACATTATGCTCTGGGGAAGTCAGATTTGGCCTTACATCTTCTTTTGGGTATTAAGCAATCAGTGTGAGTGCGCAATGCTCAATCATTGGTGGTATCAATCAAAATTCAAAATGTACCCAAAAGAAAGATATGCGTTTATTCCGTACATTTTATAATTACAAGATGAGATACCATCAGTTCAATTATCATGAAAACTAGCGTTAAGACAATTTATATTCATATAATTTACGATATTTATTTTAAATTGTTAAAATTCGTTATTTCGTTGTTTTCATTTGTTCCATGCACTTCTAGTCTATGAAATCTATATGGTGGTATGTACTGTTTATTTTATTGTTAATGTTTAAACTTGTTCAATTATTTTTACTTATTGGTACTTATTAATATTATTCTATCGCTCAAAATATTTTATTAATTTACGTTTAAATATACAAACAGTTGTAGTATAATATATAATAGTATATAATAACAAAATTATTGTTGGTGCATTAGAAAAATTATATATATATTTACCTTGTTAATTTGTTTCTGGTTAATTAAAAGATGCTATTTTTGGTAAAACCATTTATCATAATTATTTATTGATAATACCCATAAGTTCCTAATAGTCTGGTATAGAACATATGAGCAATGACATACAAACAAATTTGTCATTGGTAAAAAGGGATTCGAGTAATATTTTATTGTATATTATGTTTTTAGAAGGTTTCATAAGATCAATGTTTAAGTATTAAGGCTAATAACCAAATTATAAAGTTATTAATTACAAAAAAATCACCAACTTGTAATTTAACAAATTATTGTTTTTCTTACCAGCTTTGTAATTTAATTTGTTACATAATTGTAATATTTAATGGACAACTTAAATTGTTATTATTTTAGTTTGAAAAGTTAATATCTTATATTGGATTTTTTGTAAAGATTGTTTTATAAAAATTATATTTTCATTAGAATGGTATTATAATAGAGAATTTAAAGATAGGTATAATTTTTTGCATATATATGGTTCTACACTAAAAACACCTTTTTTAGGGTACCGACAATATTCCCACTGCCCTGGGAAATCATTAGACATTATTTCAGGGCAGTGTGTCACCATCGTTTATTTTTTTTTTTTATATTAAAAATATAAAATTCACTTCAGACTGTAAGATGTCTGAGAACTTCATTGGTTCACTGTTAATTGATCCAACATCCTTGCTTGGAGTTTATCAAAACATGCTGAGGAATGAATTTTCAGTTCCTCAGAAGATTACAGAATTGTTCACAAATCAAATCTCTAAGATGGGAGCTCCACGGGATAGAACTATTGGGATGTGTTTGAAGAAAAACGCCACTCTATAACAAGAATGAAAACAACAACTTGTAATGACGTTTGTCTTATAATATAAAATAAGTACATACAAAGTGAATATAAATTTTGATTACATATCATAATGACTTTCAACATTTTCAATCACATTTATGTATTTATTAGAATAACAATAGCTTCTGTTTTTTCACCCATTTTTTAATGTATTAAACGGTTTTTTAGTATTTTAACTATGTCCTTAGGTTCATGCTGTAACAGAAATATAAATTATTAAAGAGATAATTATTTAACGTATAATAATAATTAAAAATTGGTTCAGTTCCCATTACTAAAATTATAAAATAAACGCTATTGATTTTATCACTAATTACTCTAATATTTATTAAAATAATAATTTAAATCGAAAATTAAAAATAAAAATATTCTAGTAATTATGTTATTATACTTTGATAATTATTTAAATTGTAATAATTGGTTGGATTCATTTTTGAATTATTACATTTTATTAATAAAATTTGTATGCCTTAATAAGAAAATAATATACACAATATGTAACTTACTTTTAAAACATGTATACCTCTTTTACTCAAAATAATTACATCATTCACTCCTTCGCCAGTTATATCTAAATAATTAATTGTATACACAGAATGTCCTATATAATATGGCTGCTGTTTTACCCATCTATTATTTTTGTATATATAACTTATAATGTACTAAAAAAAGGTTTTATTATTTAAATTTTTAGTTGTAAAATAAGTTTTACTGTATATTACTTTTTCTTTTGTTCCAATCAATATTTCATTTTTAGAATCAAAATTTATATCCATGATTTGAGAAGACAAAATTCCGCCATATTGGTTACTCTCTTCCAAAATTATTGCCTTTTTTAAATGATATTCTAAGATATTCCTAAAACAAATATAACCAAGATATATTATGTGTATTATATTACATACTAACTTGTTTTTTATAACTATGTTACTGATTGGTACTTGCATATATACAACAGCACATTCAATGATACTCCCTACAAGAAAACAGATTGGTTCTTTTTCATTTATAACATGAACATCTGATATAAAAATATTTTTGTCCGCTATATATATATATATATATAAATAAATACATTAATGATATAATGGATATTTTAAAATTGTATAAAAAGAGAAAAGAAAACCTGATAAAATATTTGTACTTTTCACTGTTTTATTGTGTATGTTAAACAATTTTAAGACTGATATTGGTGATAGAAAATGTTCTGTAAAAAAATAGAGTATCTGATTTTTTTCTGAATCAACAATCGCAAACATTAACAATCCTGTATCATTTCCATAAAATGATATTCTTCTGAAAACATACAAGGAAAATATTTAATTTTGAATAATTCCTGGTTTCGTTTAAAATAAATAATAGGTACTTTTTATAATCACTAAATGATTTGGTCCCAAAATTAATGGAAATCCCAATGTTAGTGTCTTTAAATTCTGTAAAATAGTCTTCTATTTTTTGTTCACAAATCTGTTGCTTATCACTTTTGTAAGCGTGAATTTTTTCATCACTTCCCGATAACAACCACATACCCTAACAAATTATATTCATCGAGTTATTAAAATTAAATTGTATAATATAATACATTATTAATATAGCTGCACAAGTTGTGTAATTTTAATGGCATTTATTGAATGGAATTTTGACAAAAAAATAAGTAACGGGTTGTTCATAAGAACAAAATAATTCGAACAAACGTTCTTTTTAATGCAATTGTAAAATAAAAACTAAATTATCTTACGTTTATATGTGTTTTGCACAAATAAATGGCATGATCCAATAAATATGGAATAAAATCTAATTTAAATGTTTCACAATTGTCCATTATTATTTCTAACGACGAACCAGGAAATCCTGAGTAAACATTAAAATTGAATGTCTCAGACTTATCTTCTTCTACAACCTAAAACATATTTTTCACATTAATTAAAACGTAATAAAAAAATTGTACAATATAAATTTATATCGAGATTGAAATAAAATGATCAGACGTTGTTACAGTATTTATTAATTTTGGTATCATTTGTTCAAGCAATTATGAAATTGAGTGTGGAAGGAAGAAGAGGAAGGGGGAGACCAAAGAAGAAGTGGTTAAACACGATTGAGGAGGATATGAGGATTGCTGGTGTATGCGTCGAAGATGTGGGAGATCGGATCAAATGGAGGTTTAAGACTAAGGTGGCCAACCCCAAATAGATGGGATAAGGATGAGGATGATGATGACGATGATTTGTTCAAGCAATTAGTCATTTTTTCACTATAGGTTGAATATCCACAATAGAACATAATCCGAAATGTCATCGACTTATTATGTATATGAAACGTATTTATTAAGACTACTAATATTTGGATTGAAAATGGTATTGAACTAAATAATGTCAGTTTTGTTTAAATACACATACGATTGACAGAATTTACGTAGTATAATATTAAGAAGGCTACGGCGAATTTCGATAATATGGTAGGATTTATAATTTGAGCAAATATATTGACCCATAAATAAAACGTTATTTAAATAGCGATTAAATACGTCGTACGGAATATATTTGTTATTCAAAATGTAATATTAATTTTATCAGTTTTGTATAAAATCGTAAACAATTAACATGTGAGCCGACGAATGACCTTTCCATTTTCGTACGCGTCAAATATTCGTAAAGCAATTCGGCCAAATCGAAACGTAGATTAAAAACTACTCGCGATATTATGTAGCTTATGAGTTTATTCACGTCGTCGAGTAGATACGCGTTTTGTTGTACAAAATAAGTACGTACTATCGACGACATATAAGTTATTCCTAAAATGAAATCGTCGAACTCCTTGGATTTGTTTACACAATGAATGGACTGAATTTCCGCGGTATCTGTAAAGAAACGTCGACTGCGTGAAACTTGTGTAGACACGTTATTATTATTATAACCGACTCACTGGGAATTTTCGAAAAGCCAAGTTCCGTCGTAAACGTTTCCACGCGGTCGTTGATGACCTTTGACTCTAGAATGATGACGTCTTTCTTCGAAATGGCCATAATGACTCTTTGGCGGCCGTCTATTGTACGCATTATCGTCGTACAATAAACGGTCATCGGTGACGAGGAGTCGTATACTTCCGACTGCATTAATCCGTCCATGTCGGCCGTCTGTTTCGGTGTTTACGAGAACAGGGCGAACACACTAACCCCCTTACGGGTATTTCGCGTTACGTTCCCGTCGTTAGGCCGGCACATTACGCGAATTCTCGGCCATTCCAAAAACGACGCAACGGTCGTACGCCTATTATTCGTTATCGGGCGATAACGGCAACGGAGTCGCGCGAAACGAACGGCGCCGCGTTGCTTCGTCGTCACGGAATGAAAACATCACCGCCGGGGAATTAGCTCGCGTACAGAGCGCGCCAACGTAATAGAAACCGATATCGAATAATTCGCCCGTTTTTCGTTTGAATTTTTCCGGAATAATTACTATTAGCCAATTGCGACGGTGCCCAAAAGCCATGTAGAGAAAACAACCGGCTGATTCGAATTGCGAATCGCCGAGCGTAAACCGTTAAACGTCACCACCGTATATTAACAATCGTGAACAAAAACGCGAATTTAACAATAACGAAAAAAAAAAATATATATATCATACCGTAGTTATAACCAATTTATCTTTGTCGAGAACAAACAGCGGGGTTTTTTAATTTTCGGTTTTGTGTACACAAATGTTACCGTCGTCGAAAATTGTTTATCGTGAAACAGTTTGTGTTTACGTCGCGGTGTATACTCTATATACGTTTATATTGTACATCGACGGCGACTTATTGTATTCGGAAAACGCCGCGCTATTGTCTTTTCGAAATTCCACTCGAAATAAAAATAGCCCGCGAGTGTACGTAAGTCGGTATTCTTCTCGCTCTTGTCCGAACAAGTACGTACACCACTCGTTCGTTATTTAATTTCGTCCCGGGCGTTCGACGTTTTTCAACTCCCGTTTTGTTTTTTTTTTTAGGTTTTACGTTATTAATGACACGTAAAAGTCGGCGAGATTTGTAATTGTATAAGGCGAAGTCATTATCGCGTTTCTTCCTCTATCGTCTTAGCGGTTCACTTTTACATGGTTCCGTAATATATATATATATCAATATAGCGTTCGTCTGACCCAATTTTGTTCGCTCGCGCTATGAGTACGGGAAACGACTCGGTTTTTTAACGTTTCATTTTAAGAAAGATATTCTATGCTTGTAATATGTATGAAATGTTCACGCGTCAATAAAAGACGCGTTTTCATCGCAGTGTTTGACGAAAAACCGATTATTTACACGAACACGCGACTAATTTGGATAATAATCTTCGTCAAAGTAATCTTTGCGAAAATAATTCGCGTTTATCATACATACACGACGGTCGGTCCTACTTTTGAAACCTTATATATCCGTCACGAATTCAATTATGCTAATATATCGTATACCGCGTTCTTAAATTATAGTTTAATAATTTATTACCATTGTATATACATATATATATATATATATATATATCCGTTTCCGTCGGTGTGCTCGCGCATTTTCGAGTTATTTCCTTTACGAATTGAAATTTAGATTCGATTGAAAATTGTGTACACGTATACCCGAATACAAATGTAGCCCGATAAATCTTCGACGATTTTATTGTCGACTTTAGGATCTGCTACAACGTAATTTTTTTTTTCGAAAATCTATGTAAACCGTATTTGGATCGGGATTATTATTTATTTATACGCGCCGCGCGCGCAATACAACGACGGTGATTGATGATTTATCGGAATGCCTCGCGATATTCCGTCGTATATTCATTATTATTTAGCAACGTGTACATATATATATATATAGTAGTAAGTACATATGGAAAAAAAATCTGACAAGAGCATACACGTTTTATAATGTGATATATAGGGGGTATTATTCATAATAATAAGTATTATTCATCGTTCTCGTACAAAAAATATGGGGTTATGTATGTTATAAATGTGTATTTTTTCTCTTACAAGCTTGCAATGTACATTATATATATATATTTATATAATATGTACCTCTAACCGTTGTGGGTATTGCGGAAGACAAATATCGTTACAGAATGGGAATTAGTCGACGCGGGTTGTCGGGAGGTATGAAAGGGACATTAAAGGTTTTGAAAAATATAAAAAAAACCGTCGTATTACCTTGTTCGGGTTTATTTCTATTACGTTTAATAATCTTCCGGTACCCCCATCCGTACCCCTCGCAATGAAAAGGCTCCCTTAGGCTCCCTTCCTTCCCTAACCCCACGGTCTGAAATGGTAAATAAAAAGCGCGAACTCTTATTTCGCGCCGAGTTAAATTGCCACACACAAACACACACAAATATATATATATATATTTATCCACACAAAGGTTTTCGAAGATTTACGCGTGGTTATTTGTTTCGTATAAATATTTTTCGACCGTACTCGTTCTATATTTTATTTTTCTTCTCGATTCGGCGACGGTCTCAATTTGTTGTTCGTTCGTCTCGCTAGTTTTTTTCTTTGTACGACAGAAACCGATTATATTACACCCGAATAACGTTCCGCCGATTCGTTCGAGCGGAGTTTCTTTCCCTTCTACTTTTACAATTTTACTTTTTAATGTCAAAATCGAAAACGACAAGTATATATGTAACTCGCGCGTTCGTAACGGGTATTCATATCGCGTCGAACAAATTTCGTGGGAATCGCGCGATACAAATAGACGTGTTCGAAACGCGTATGTTATAATGTTATTATGGTCTATATATTTTACAAGTATAGCGTTAAATTTCGCCTATATACCTACACAAAACGAAAGCATTTTAACGTTAATTGGTATTTTTATAATTTTTTTTCGTCATTTTTCAAGTTTCTTCGTTCTTGTTATTTATTTATTTTTTTGCTGTTACGGCATTATTTTCCAAACGAATCGAATTTTCGCGTCAAATATTTGAATCGTACATACAGTTAATACGTACGAGATTATTGAACATATTTCGTTGTTCGTACAGTTGTTTATCTTATTTAATAATCCCCACGACAGTAGAAACACAATTGAGAGTGGTCGACATTCGTATTGACGTGGTAGGAAACGTTGAGAGATTTTAGGCGCTAGTACTTCGTAATACGTGTTTTCAAATATGCGTTCGGCATACTTGAATCGAAAATTACGACTACTCAGCCATTCGGCGGGGTGTTATATAGGTATTATTCGTGTTCTCTTCGTACGGGTACCTACATAACATATAGTAAAACGTACAATGCGGTATATGTCATTTAGTCGATACGTGGCGCAAAACAAATAGTAACACGTAATCAGTTTTTTCGTTTTGTACAATATATATTATAATTAAACAATATCGTATAGTTATGTTAAAAAGCCTTGCGGGACGTCGTTTTTCCGGGAGGGGATCTGCCTGCATATTATATTGTTAAACCCGTTTTAATGCTGGGGGAAAATATTAAAAAAAAAAATAAATTTGTAAAAAAGAAACGATAATAAATGATTGGCTTAACGTTAATCAAAACACGTCAAGGCTTATTATTCGTATATGTAATATCGTACATTGTACGCATTATAATAATATATATGAGGGGACACGGGCGGATTAACTAAACAAGGCTGAACGTTGGGTATTATTTAAAATTTGTTTCTGACCGAATATCCTATTGATTTAGCCCAAAAGGAAACATTGAGCTTCCTGGGATTAAACACAATGCGGATTTCGACAAATGTTACGAAACAAAAACGTTAAGTCCGTTAATCAGATTTAGAAGGTTTATACAGAAAAAAATATACGCGCTTCGCATAATACGCGATGTAATTTGTTGTATTATTGTACTTGTAGAATACTATTATTTTAACTACGTTAACACAAACCCCTCTTCTCTGTCCCGACCGCCATACATTTTAACTTGTACAGTCCGCATCTAATTTGTGACCTTATGATAACGCAATTTTATATTTTTTTGCAAAACGATTAAATTTAAAAAAAAACTCGACGTTATAAGCGGACTGAGTAGTTGTGTTTTTATTCACGTTCTTACGTAAACTGCACTGTAGCAGTCGAATATATATATACATTTGAATTTTGTTATTCTCGTTTTTTATTTTTTTTTTTAATCGAGTTATTCGTGTATATACATTTTGAATATTGCGTTATGCACGACGTATATATTATGTGTTTTTCTCGAAGGAAGCGAATACAATGCACCCGTGTATAACTGTATAATAAATTCGGCCGAATATTTGATTAAGACGTATAATATATTATATCTGTTCGTAAACCGAAAAACAATGCGACTGACGTTGTAAAATACATTATTCCGAAAATCGAAATTTCAATATTTTAATATTAATTTAAAACACAATTGCTCCGTTTTGTAGAATCAACAACGTGCAAGATATTCACACAATAATTATTCGAATAATATATATCGAACAATCGAATAATATAAATAATGTAGTTTCCACAGTGTGCGCCAACATATCCGAATGCGATTCGCGTTGATATTTCTTCGAACTCGGTATATATATAGTAGTATACACTGCATAAATCGCCGACAATTCACACATTTATTTCCCATTCAAATGTATACATCGGAGAAACGATTCGTCGAGAAGAAAAAATAAAAATAAATTTCAGTATTTGTCCTATCATTTCAGACCATTAGTCCGCATCGTTTTAAGTATAAAAGCTATTTAATTTGACTCGACCGTTCCAGTACGTTACGACGCTTAAAAATGCCGCGGAACCTCGCGTCGCCGTATATTTTATTAATATTTATCGTCCCGGGTTGGTTTTTTCGTTTATTTGTTTCTCGGTGCCATTCGTCGACTGCGTTAAAAGGGCACGCGTGTACACGGAAACGCTAAATACTAATAATAGCAACGCGTTGGATCCGGTATATACGTCTTAAAAATTACCCGTGTTGATTTATGTACGAAAGCGGTCCATCCACCGTTAAAATAACGAAATATGGCAGTCCGCGAAAACACTCGTTTTTTGTGTCGGTAGCAAATTTTTCGTTAGGATAATACTTACGAGTCGTCGGTTAAAAACATCGTTATACGATCTAATTGACAATAGGTTTATTTGTTTCTGATTACGAGTCGCGTAAATATAATAACGACATTATCGTGTTTACAATTCAGCGGTTTTCAGGAGGAGAGGAAATGGGGAACCGATATATACTATAGAGCCTAGATTATATATCGCGGACGTTATTCGAATATTAATTACAAGATTTTACAAAGGGCGTTATTTCGAGTAAAAGTCGAAAAATTACGCCGTCCGTACACTCACGTTTCGTCAATGAAGAACGTTTTAGCTGATGACAATGTCAATAGATGACGTGTACGATATACAGTATGTATTAGACACGTGATAATAGGTTTATAATCATCGTGCTGCTAAAATGTTGAATTAGTAGCGTCGAACGAAACGCGTCGGCGATATACGTGGCTGATTTCGAACGATTTAAAACGCCGAAGTTGATGTTATATAGGCACGTAAAAATTATAACGCCGCGAACGGGCTCGTAAAACGAAAAGAAAACGAATGTCCGATGGCGATTCGGTTATTATTATAATGTTTGAATTACAGCTGCTGTCGGAAAATAATTCTCGTTGACCTCGTACAGCGATATTATACATTACGTACGAGTTTGAACGGTGAGTAATTTACATATTGTGTATAAAATTGCACGCGTTGCGACTAGAAGAACTTTTATAATTTTCACTTAAATCGTTATCCTCGACGATTCGCATTTTCGCGTGTTCGTTCAAGCTCATGTTAAAACGAATTTCCGGTATGTGATCGATACGAAATTTACGAAATCGTTTACTGCTTGAGAAACGTCCGTGAGTGGTTTTACTCCGTTTTACCTCGTCGGATTTTCTCGGGCATCCGCAAGTCTCGCGCTGAAATCTCGAACCGCGAAATTTATGCGCCGTATCCAAAAATAACGTTACTTTCATCTCTTTTTAATGCGCTCGGAAACGCCACACGGTCGCACACTCGACTTCTTGTCTCGTCAACAACTAATTATTTTTATATTATACGAACGTATAGTTACGAAGACGGGCGGGCGTACCCCGCGTGGAACGGAACCGTACGCATTCGTTTATATTATAACGAGCTAATTTTGAATATGCGACCGGTCCGACAATACGTATCATACACGTCCGTGCGCATAATATATACGAGACATTGAGACGCGGTCGTATATGGGTGAGTTTTGTTAGTTTAATATACACATCAGTGTAGTAGCGTACAATTATTAACGGGATAAGTTTTGGTATCGTCGCGACTCGATTATGTCCGCTCGAAAATACGTATTCGATTAATTATTTCGGGCTTTGGCTTATTATAATATACGAGAATGATTATTATAAAAAGTTTGCCGTGGTAAAAATGCGGTGAATTCACTTTTATTACTACGGGAACGTATTACAACTACCGGTATTACGAATTTAATTACCGTGCTCGTGTATGTGTGTGTGTGTATTATACTCGGTATAACGTCGCGTTCGAATAAAAACCCCATATAATAATATTTTCCTAGCCCGTTGTATAATTAAAAACGTATAATATATCGCGAATTTACATTTTTAATATGTTTTTAACGGAGTAATGACGAAAAAAGAAATTACCGGTGAAAATAATAGTTCATAACGAGGATACCTGTTATAAATATTAATTATATCTATCGATATAAAACTTAGTACGGACGAAATTTGATTTTAATTATATACGAGTGATACGGGGTACGTGTAATATCGTAACATATGTCCAATCTAAGCGCTCGTATTAAACGGACGAGGTAATTTTTTCCTTTTATGTTTTATTAATGCCGCGACGTTAATTTCGTAGAAACGAAAAAAATCACCGGTACGTAATACGCGACCGGCATTAATATCGAAAACGAGCAGCGCCACTATAATCGTACGTATCTAAAGTCGGTTATACGGTTGTTCGTAAAACGCGTCTATAATACGATACAGAATCGCGCGGTATATCCCCCACACGTATCGATAAATTATTAATCGCGTCGTTTCGTTTGTTTCGTTTCCGTATAGGAACTACACGAGTCGCGTACGCATTGGCCGATTGCGAATCGTAACTACGACAAACGCTGAAAATCGCGACTGCGGCGGACCCGAGATACCGTTGAAATAATCACCGTAGGTAAGTGAAAATCGGCGCTCGCTGCGTTAAATTCGACGTTATATTCGAAAATCTATTTTATAATACTCGAATCGCGCGTACGGGTTTACCAATAGTAGTTAGTTCGGTACGGATATACGTAATTATGTGCGCGTATACGCATAATGCGCGCGCGTCTCCGTAGCGATTCCGTCCGTCGATGACGAAAACTAGTTCCTTTGTCTCGGACTGCGCGCCAGTTCTCGTATATCGTTCGTGTGTGTTCTCCCGGTCAATTATAATGACTTCCAGCGTGGATTACGATGCATCACGTGAAAAATAATATACGTCGAACCGCGTATAAGTCTTATCGAGTGGTACTTTCTCATGTTTCACCGACTTCCCCCTCGGGCGTATATTCTGTATATATCTATACTAATGTAAAACGGAGGTGGTGTTCACACACGAGAAACAAAGCGAAAACCCCTATTGATTTTATTTTATTTTTACCTCCCGCCCTCGTAAAGAAATAACGTTGTTCGGGTCTCCTATTAAACGCCGGCATTCACACACACACATACTCCCTCTCGAAATTGACCGCACGTACGTACGCGTATGTATACGACCGTTTTTAGAAGGTCCATCTCGACGTGAGAGAGGCCCATTTTATAAGTGGCAAGTGTGTGCCCATATGTTTCGCGAACGAGGGAGAAGGCTTCACACACACACACACACACACACACACACGTGATTTCATGTATATATATACGCATGTGCTCGAAGTACTCGGGAACAACGGAGGCGAACTAAAGGAAAACAACAACCTCCGTTTTCCTCGACGATTTATAAGTAGACCGCGCGTTGTTGCGGTAAGATTAATTCAAAACGTTTCAGAAAAAGCGCCCAACGGAGTTTCTTTGTATATTTTGTTAATGCGTGTATGACGTGTAAAATCGATTCGGTCAACTTTTTTTTCTCTAGAAAATTTCGAAATAAGTGCCTCGACGTACTTACAATATATGTTATTGTGTAGCGTGTTTCGGCGGTAAACGAAGTGACGGCGCACATCTGTTTAGTCACACACATACACACGCACATTTATATATATATATATATATAAATATAATATTCGTGTGCGGAGCGCGTACTCGGGGAATTTCGCATACAATAAGTGTACAATAGTAGTCAATTTGATTCGACGGCGGAACATTGTAGAGTAGTTTTACGGGAGGGGGGAGAGACGAGTGAAGAGCAAGTTTTAAAATGCGGATTATCCGAACGAGAGGAAAGAAATCGGAAGAAAAAAGTTTGGCTACCTAATTTTTGAACCGCGTTCACCTTTTCTTTTTTTCGTGTACGCCCGTTGAAAACACGCTTCGCTCGCTCGTAGTTACACGTCCACGGTTGTAAGTTTTCGTTCTTTTCGTCGCCCTTTGTACGCACATTTAGCGGCGTACGTAGCCGCTCTTCCTTCGGCGCACCGCGACCGTTCGTTCGCCGCGTGGGGCTTCTGCGCTGACGTCCGCACCGCGCAACAACAACAACAACACACAACATAAACACACTGCGACGACGAGGGGGTAAATGACCCTGGGCTCTCATTATTATGTTATTGGGTTAACTATACGCTAGCCCCCATACATAGCGGCGGCATAGAGCTCCAGCTGTAAATTGAATCAAAGACCCGGGAACCCATATGGCGCGCAGGAAATTAATATTGTTCGTGGAAAAAAAAATGTATATACGATGAATACCTATACACCGGCCGCCGAGTACGTATTGTGTTATAATAAAGGGCAAGAATTTTTCGTTTTACTCCGCTACACGTGTGTGCGATCGCGTGCGTGCGTGCGCGCGCGCGCGTAGATTGTAATTATTTGGACGTGATTTATCTCTATTAGAGTCTGACGACGGTCTGGTGGGAGTCCTCGCGCGACGACGAGGAGACCTCTAAATGATTGACGAGACGATTTTCATCAGCGCTTATTGTGTAAGTACACGCAACAACGCGTCTACACTTACCACCTTGACTCGTCCATTGTTTCGTGAAAAAAATCGTAATAATAATGGTAATATAACGACGCGATAATATACGCGTACGAGATACGCGTACCTACCATATATAAACTTAAACGAAAACACCCTATTGGCGGATGAGGTGGGGGGGAGAGAGAATCTATGTACTTCCGATCAGCCGTATAACGTTGCCTCGCGGTCGAAAACGAAAAAACAATAGGCGCCGCCGCGTTCTATTATTGTTGTAATCTTCGGGTTTCGTCTCGAACACGCACGGTAAACATTACTACGGGCCAGTCCGGGTTTTTAAAGTATCTGGAAATATGTACTTACCAGGTACGTAAAACGTGTATACTTTTATTTTGTACGCCGGAGAAAACCACATCCAGTCACTTTCGAACGTTTCCGCCCCGAAAATGTTTACATTATGTTTACGTGCCCGCGAGAAAGACAAATATTTATCAGGCAACTCAAACACCATTTCCATTTTTTTACAAGTCCATTATCCGTCGGTTTCGTTCTTTTTTTTATTTTTTAATAAATACGCGTTTTGTTTTTTCGGAACGTGAAAATTTCAATATTCTAAACGCGCTTGGACGGTGTTGTACAAAGGTTTCTGTCATGTGTGTGTGTGTGTGTGTGTGTGTGTGTGTATAGATAGGTACGGCGGCCGCATTAATTATTTAAAAGGTTTTATGAACCTAAACAGACCAAAAGTGACGGACGACGTGTACGCGAATATATATCCATAAAAATGTGAATACGTAATACATCGTCGTGACCTGTATTGTACGCGTCCGTTATTCACATCGTCGGACCTTTGTGTTTTGATAATATGCAATTACCACCTCGGACACATTTGATAAATTTCCGTTGTCGAATCTCCGTAAAATTGACTTTTCACTTACAAACGCGTATTATTACTATTATTATTATACGTTTTATTATGAAATATCAAAATTTCGACTCGATATTTAATACATATGTTATGTAATACCGGAGGGGGAGTTAATTTTTTTAAACGAATTAAAACTCGCGTAAACTATGATTTAATATCGTGTCTAATGTTCATTTCATTGTCGTTAAATCGTTTTCATATAATTTTTTACATTGTTTTTTTTACGCAAAGTCGAAATAAGTACAATAAAAATGCAGATATTAACGCAAAATACATAATGTTTTCACTTTGTTGTTACCGTTTTTGTTATTCCAGGTCGCACGTAAACAAGTATAATTCAAATAAAACGTTGTTCTCCCCAAATAATTTTTAGTACAAATATGATAATTAATTATAAATTATCGTTATGATGTACACGCACACACGTACACACCCATTCAAACACACACTCACACACACATATATATTTACGCCCGGGTTTTTATTTAAATAACAAAAGTTATTACCCACATTTTTGGATCTTCTCATTAATAATTCATTTAATCGTTATCGTTAAAATGCATTTACTAGAACGTGAAAATATTAAATGTGTGTTATCTAGGTAAATTATATACATACACTATACATGTAAATGTTTGAAACAGGTTAAATAACACATTTTAAATTAATTCTCAGAGAGACAGTTTTTGTGTAACTGAATTATGTATATTTCGTCGTTTATTGTTGTTATATACTTACATAATATACGTAGCTTTCCGAATACATCACTTTGACTTGTATTATACAACAGTCGTTGAATATTATAATTGATAAGGTATTTAGATTAAATACGTTGCGATTTTATCAAAATACAAGTTATCGATTACCTATATTTGAAATATATATATATTAAAGACGTATATCAAAAAACTTATTCTCTAATATTATTTCATCGATATTTATTGGCTAATATTTTATTAAATAACAATAACAATGATATAATTTTTGTTATTCTTGAGTTAACGGAATCCAACAAAAACGCAAAATGAATTATTTATTTAATTTCGTGTGTTCCTCTATTTCTTTGTACTGTATCGTTATTAAGAAATAAACAATGCTGAGAAAGAATAAACACTTGTTGTTTCTAAAAAAGCGTTTCAATTTTCCGAAAAGATCAAGAACGCGCAATACGTACTCGGATAACTTTATTTTTAGTTTCTATATTCGATAATTTATTTGATTTCGTACGAAAACAAATAATACCCGGCCAACGAATTATTAATTTAACGGTCAAATATCGGTTATTTATACTTATTAATTTGGCTAACAATTTAAGCGTATTTTATATAAATTTCGACTTTTATAATTATCCACGATATTCTAGTTTGACTGTTAATTCCCAAACATTGTGTACGTCAAAAATAAATAACGTAATTTTATCGTTAGATATTTGGATAATAAAATATTTTCTAAGCTGTATTCCGCCACCGTAAACCGATAGATGACAATTATTTTCTTTAGACCCAAACAATTTGAACAAATTTGATCGTAATTTAAAATATGTAAATGTAATCTTTCAATGATTAAACATTTGAAATACGTTGTTGCTGCCAGCTAGTCGTTTCATAAACAGCTGCGTGTATAGGCTCGTGTAAGTCGTTGATGGAAACTACTCTGTTATTTAGTTTACTATTAAAGCACGGACAATAATAATATTTAAAGACTCTAAAATTGTACCGGTCACCCTCAATTATAATCGAATAATTTATTGTTTATGTATTAATAACTGCCGATGTTTGTCAGTCGTGTCATCATTAACTAACGTTTTAGTTTTTTATTATTATTGTTTTTATATGTACATAAATGACTAAAGTTTACCGTATTACATTCCGCTGTTAAACGTGGTTATATAAAAATAATTGTATAAACCTTAAAAACCCACTTGACTACTATATAATTAAACGAACGGGCTAATTAAAATTGTTTTCATAAGTCATTTTTTAAATTTTAAAAAAAAAATCACGCAATATATTTTTGATTACTGGTATTTCAAGGAAAAAATTATTATCTTATCAAGGTTCCGATAAGGAAGTTTTTGTTCGTGTAAACAGTAACTTGGGTTTTATATAATTTAGATTATTTATTCCGTAGAAAGTTTTAATTTTTTACTAGCCTTATAATTATAAATAAAATAATCGACAAGTGTACTTATTCGTTTTTTTACTGCTTTGGTCAACACAAATTTTGTTCTATTTTTATAGTCGATTAAAATAATTTATTTGTATTTTACATTTTCTAAACGACGGGAGTGTACGTGAACACGAATATCAGTTCACAACTGCACTCGAACAAACATATTAAATATATTAAATGTCATTTATAGGTAACATTATAGATATTTTGTGTAGTAATAAAAACGAAAATGTGTCATAATTCCAACTAATTACAATGTTCGATGTAACAATCACAATTATATCTATTATAAACAATTATTACGTAATATTTAGAGTAATTAATAGTTTTTATAATTTTACAATACGGCACATTGAAAATGGTTTGTTTGATATATGAATTCAATTCGAACGACAAAAATGTTTAAAGTTTCTTATAACTACGCTTATGGATATTAAATTTAGTTTTAGTTATTTCTAAACAAGTTACTCAGTCATTTTGTTAGACGTGATTTTTGTTTTAAAAACGGTTTCTTCAAAATTTCTTGTAAAAATATTCGTCCATCTGTCAGCTTTGATTTATGTGCTCGACGTTTCTCCATGAATATTCCGTCGGGCTGTTTAGCTAATGAGCCCTCCTGAATAAAAAAGAAACGTCTCTACGACAAGTTGTCCGTAAAAACCAAAACAATCCCACTAAGCCGTTGTAACGTAAAGTTTTGAAACTATCAGCTATCACTCGCCGACGTTATTTACACGAAACACTGCAGCGCTGCAAATATCCTCGAAGTTAATTCGTATTTATACAGCGCGTTTCGCGGACCCGTGAGTTTCCGTTCGTATTATAAATGAGGATTATTCGGGACTGTATGAGTCGTATGTATGTAACGCCTATAGAGTTTCAAATTATTTTTGTCGATTTTCGGTTTTCTACGTGGCAAAGTACAATTATTAAACGCAGTAGGTGGTTTCGTACGTCGAATGTATATGTGCGTATTTACGTAGACGAAAAAGGTTATTGTTTGACTGGTGAAACAATTACTTACCCGTATTTGTAGCGAACAAGCTGCGGCGTTATGTTAACGTTTGTCTATTTGTACGCGGAATATAACAAACAGCGAAAATGGTAGACATTTTTTATACGAAAATTACCGCCGTGTTATATTCACACGTACCACTAACGTGGCAGTTAGTCACTTGCTACGTATAATACAGAATATACAGTCTACCTCACGTAGAACACGTATGTGATTTCGCGCGTTTTCCTGCCATATAAATTTATAACCGCAACAGACGTTCACACGCACGTTTGGACGCGTTCGTCAAAAACGTTTTACGTTTTTAAATTTAACGTTTGTATAATAATATCGGCACACATTACATAATACGAGCGTCCAGTCGCCGGTATATTTTTATATCGCGTACGGTTACGTGTTATCGTGTCCGCCGATACCGCGTGGCGCACGTCCCCAATTCCTGTATAAACGTTGTTTACGAACAATCGCAGGCAGGGTCGATAGTACTCGTAATTAAAACCGTGAACCCAACAAAGTCGATTCATTAAAATATTTTAACGAACCGCCGCGCGGATTGAAGTTTATGCGAATATTTTTCAATGCGTTTAACGGAGGTTTTTTTTTTACTCGAGCAACATTATTCACTCCGGGTTATATCGGATGGTGAATCTATTTTGTTATTCAAATATAATATGGTCTAAATATAAAATAACGCGTTTTCGACGACCGCCGTCGCCATTGTTTCGATTTCAAGCGACTCGCGTTGTAGAATTTAAATCGAAGGGAGGTAAGGTTAAGAGACGGCGGCGTCTTCGTTTCCCGCGGGCCACGTTATTAAACGGCCGATATTTCAATAATTCTAATCCGTGCCGTACATTTTCGTCATGATTTAACGCGCACCGTCGTCGGCGCTCTCGTGAAAGTTTTCGACGATTTTCAAACGTTCGTTTAAACCGTCGCGAATTTCAAAATTATTATGTAAACGTTTTTCGTTTAATTAAAATATACCGACTATAACTATACTACGCTACACGCGAAGATGTCTTTCCGCCGTCCGTTTCCCTACGAACGATTTTTATTGCGTCACTCGTTGTAATAATAAATTTCAAATTGTCGCGACATTACGTCACCGCCTATTATTTACACATTTAATTAAAATACGTATTTCGTTTTACGTTGACCAATTTAAATGCCCAGAAAACTAATAAATAATCGATAATATATATAATATTTATCGTATACTTACGTTAATGTGTAGAAGATGAATTTAAACCTATGTTCATTTTTAAAATTTTGTGTACCTGTTTACACATTTATTTTATAGGTGTGTACATCGTTAACATTATTACTTGGTGTACTAAAATTTAAAATTTAAATACGGATGGGTATTTTGTTCGAATTTTTTCAATCGGTATATCGTAGTTAATTATATGAAGACGCGAAGATCGTGTACAATTTCTAGTTGGCATTTCATTAAAATCAAGTAGTACAAGGCGGTCGTTTATAGGAGTAGAAAATTAATTTCTGTGTTATTTAAATTTAGGGTTCCAATGTTGTTAGAGTAAAAATGTATTAAAACCGATCGCAGAATAATAAAAAAAACGCAAAGAATCGCGCCTGAAAATTAAAAAGTTCTCGTAGAAATTACGTACTTCATGTATTCTTATACACTTATTTTATAAATTATGATTCGCCGCGATATTATTAATTTTCATAGAACATCAATGTGAAAAATTGAAAATACTGAAATTTGTATTACTAAAGTAAAATATCAACAAAATTGTAAAAAATGTTAAAAAAATTGAACATTTATTAAAATGTCGCGTTAAAAATGTTTAAATTTCAATTCGTATTTGTACGAAACGAATTAAAATTTTTTTAACGATAAATTCAAATAAAGTAAAAATTTATGCCTACATCGATTGGCGTAAAATAACCAATAAAAGCGGGATTTACCTAATTCGTAGAAAATCGGGATTTAGGTCAAGGTTTTTAAGTGTATTTATCCAAGAAATTTTAACTGCGTAATATAATATTTCGTTTCGAACTTTTAACACGCTGGTACATACATCACATAACTTACCGTATAAGCGTGCGTGTAATAAAATCGTTAAAACGTGTTAAAAAAACTCGTTTGAAAGTCAACGCATGATGACATATAGGATTTCACCCGAATCGCTTTTATATGGGAATGCGAATTTATTAACGTTAATTGATTTTTTGCTATACGTTTCGAATCCAACATTTCGACAGAACGTGCGTCATACGCTTTAAACGAAAATAGGCGTGTTAAATACAGTTACTACTATAATATATTATAATGATCATAATCCGGAGTCGATTTCACCTTGGAAACATATTTTTTTTTAAGTATAAAAATCGGTAGTAAGAGGCGAACCGCGTTCGTTGTAAACACTGACATTTGGCGGTGATCTGCAGTTGTACATAAATTATCGTAGGTGACAAATCATTTGGGATGTGGGTCGATCGCTGTTTCTAATTTATTTATATTATTGTACTTCATTAACGTCGGTGTATTCGGTACGATTTCGTGACAGAACGTTACTAGTTGTCGAATCGCAGTTTTGATAGAAATGAATGTACTGTCAAATAAACCGAGTACACGAATAATATATTAAAATAAATTTTTAAAATCGTAGGAAATTCCGAGTTTGAAATATTCGCTAAAAATCGACTAGTTCAGTAACGTTATTTTTGAAATTGTTTAAACGGATCATAAAACTAAAAAAACGAATATTGATTTATTTGATATATTTATATACGCTAAGTACCATTTAGTGAGGAAAGAGATCGTTTAAACTTTGGAATTATAAAGACTTATTGCGATCGTTTCATAAAAATATCCAGTGAAATGTTCCTACATACAGAAGTAAGAGAATAATACGTTATTACGTTAATAAGGTCGTTAGACAATGGTTATCTTTAATCGCGCAGTTAAATAGGATGGCCGTGGTAAAGTTGTGGACACCACGGGCACGGAATATCTCGATATTATCATGGCCCACGGGTTAGCTCTACAAGAAAATGTGGTCGGGTCATCGGATTTCCAATCGACGATCGTAAAAATAATTTATTTTTCGAACGTCGAACAATTAACGTCAAATCACGAATGAATTTTAAATCGTTCACGTTCGACAAAAATCTGACCGCCTTTCATTGTATCGACGCTTTTTTATATTTAGTTAGCCGTGAAAAAAAACAACGTTCGCATTCCAAATGTAAAAATTATGTGTGTGTGTGTGTGTGTGTGTGTCTGTGTGTGTGTGTGTGTGTGTGTGTGTCCGTGTTTTAAAAATAC
>JAIPRN010001292.1:0-49506 GCA_025469175.1 Geopemphigus sp. TES_GeoC_2020 | reverse complement strand
GAGAGTGAGAGAGAGAGGGAGAGAGAGAGTGAGAGAGAGAGTGAGAGAGAGAGAGAGAGAAAGAAAGACTGAGAGAAAGACAGAGAACGAAAAGGACGTATCCATCGTTTACAACAATGTTATGTTCGTTTGACCTTGGTAGTTGAAACCATTATATAAATACGTAGTGGAAAGAGATTATAAAATAATTTTTTTTTTATTAAATTTGGGCGGCTTTATCGATGTATTTATGTCCTTTGGTATACAGGTTCGAGTAGTTATAAAATGCATCAGTGGTGATAAAATCGGTACTTGTGTATGTAGATAAACATGTAGCTACAACAATGTGTCGAAAATAAAATAAAATGTATTTTAATATATGAGCGTATAATAAGGAGTTATATATATATATCAATGGCTGATAAATATACCAATTTTTTTTGTTCCTTCTTTGAACTGCCTGTTGTAACAAAATAACTAGTTATAACGATACGTACCATATGCATACGTGCGTGTCTTTAAACCAGTCCCTATAGTGATTGTACATGTTTTATTGCCGTTCACAAGAGACGGTCTTTGTAAAGACCAAGAAAATGTACCCAAGATGGCGGAAGGTAGGTATATATCGTTGTCCTCACAGTGGGATACGAGTGTGTCATACGTTTTACAAGGGGTGTGTAACAGATAAAATAATATTAGGGTATACTTTTTATGGTTTTCATATGGTGTTCAGATGTATTTATATATGTATTTATGTGTATATATATAAATAAATAAATAAATAAATAAATGTATGTATGTATGTATATATAATGTGGGTGTATGGCATTATAAGGCTATTATTGGAAAATCATATAAACAGGTGTGTGACCCTCTGGCATAGCTAATGTATAATATAATTTATTTAGTTTACTTGTGCCCCGGACTTAAAGGAAGGAATTTACCCAAGGGTATTTATAATTATTTAAATTTGACCCTCGTTGTAATATGAAGCATACGCAGAATAGTTTTTCAATGATTATGTAAAGTATTATATATACAATTCATACACACACAGACACACGCACGCACGCACACACACACACACACATACACACACACACACACGAACACACACACACACACACGCACACACGCACACACACACACACACACACACACGCACGCACACACACACGCACGCACACACACACGCACGCACACACACACACACATATATATATATATATATAAACAAATAATAAAGACACTCTTTTTATTATTATTATATTTCTTTTTTATAATCGACTATGGAAATATTTTGGTTACCTTCACTATTACGTATTTACGTCATTAATATTAATTTTACAAGTCGCGTACAAGATCACAAGAATTTAGATGAAATAAAATGTTTTCATTTGTTTTATTTAAAATAATTTAATAAAATTCGTGTACATTTAATTAATCGATTTATCAGATTCCTCATATCATTATTGTTTATACGGCATAAACGTTTCTTCGTTTATATATTTCACGAAAACTATTAACTAGGAAAATACTAAAAATAATTTTTTCAAAATGGAATTTACTTATAATATTACTTAATATTATTTTCTATGGAATTGTGTAGTTATTTGCTACGTAGCATATTGATGTTAACATCATTATCGTTCATTTTTAGTAATACATCGTTATAATAACCGGAAAGTAAAAATAAGACAAACATACACGCGTCCATTTTGATAAGCGCGCAGTTGGAAAATACAAAAAACGGAGAATTAATTTTGCAAATATTCGTTATAAACGTGTCCGAAAATAAACTAACTACTAACGAAATTTATAACCTATCGATAATATTTGTGATTATTATTTCAGAATTCGGTTACTTCATTTTTATAATATTGAAACGGGCATCCATAACTCGTAAAAATTTCTCCGAATCAAACGTAATAAGTTGCCAAGTGTTTCGAGAAATTCGAAGAGTTGAACGTGACGGGGAATGGGCCCATATTAAAAAGCGTATATATCTAGTTCGTGACGAGTTGATAAATACTATTACGACGTTTACCGGGTGTTTCTTGAAAAACCGAAACTTTTGATTAATCGATAGATTCGTTTATTTTGAAAAAACGCCTACAATACGCTTATTAATAACGCGATGGGTACGTACGATCGGTTTCGTTGTACGTACTAATACAACGAAACCATTACGATTTGTATACGTTAATAATAGACGTAAAATACATTATAGTAACGAATTCCGTTTGAAAATAACCACTCGTACGATTTTTTACTATTAGTTGTAACACGTGCGTTCGTCATTCGAAATAGATTTGATATTAATCGGACGACTGTATACGGATGAATTGCCGTAGGACACGAATTCTGACTATCTAATAGTTTTCGTTTTGGCCTTATCATTGTGAAGTCCTGGTATCAGACCCAACCTATACGGAGATCGACGTTGGCGTGAAACGTCTACTTTCTAAACGAGCTATGCAACAACTACTTTTACGTTCGTAATTATATGCGTACGAATATTTTAAACGTTTCAATATTTATATTATCGTGTCTGTTACGCTAAAAAACGTATTCATTTAATATCCGCGTCGTACGCATTCGTACGCTTAAAATATTCATTTTTAGGAAAGTGAGCAAATTTTACGGCGAACTCTATAGGAAATGAAGTTAGATCACGCGACTGTTAGCGTTTTATCGTTCGTAATAATTCGATTAATCGTCGAAATATTACGACGGAATAAACGCATAAATAATCGTATACGGTTATTCTATCCCGTTTTAGAATATTTACCGTTCAGAAACGCGCGCGTATTATTAGAAATCATACTGGCGTATTATTTTCTTAACGTTTTAAAAAATGACGTAATCCTCGTGTATAAAAAGAATTTCGTCGAGCGGCCGAACGTTATTAATTATTACTCAATACCGAACCAACTATATCTTGTTTACAAACAACATTTTACGCGGAATTCGTAAAACGTTTCTCAGGTTTAACTCACGAAAGTCAATTTTGTACGTAAAAATATCTTTCGTTTACATCATCGCGAAAATTAACGACGTCAATTCTCCAGCGAAAGTCTAGAACCCTACGCGTGTACCGTGGTATACGGCTAATATTATACTTAAACAATAATACTAATGTATAAACTCGTTTAAATTTGACGAATAGTTTTACTCACGTCGCGTCAGTTCTTAAAAATTCGGAATCTTTGGTCACCGGCGTTAAATCTAATACCGGCCTTTGATAATTGTCCAACACTTGAAGTTTGATTCCTCCCTAAAATACAAAAAAAAAAAAACGAAAAATTATAAAAATAAACGTCGGTGAAAAGTATGCCGTGAACACGTACGTATCGAAGCACGGATCTGGTCTAATTAATAACGAAAAAAAAACTTACGTCGACTATTTATAAAATTAAGAGAAATTCCGTTAATAACGAAAATAATTGGACATTCTGCCGAGTAAAAGTAGTGGAACGCAAAATAACGCGGTACGTAAAGGTATTCGAGCGAACCTTATTAGCGTTAGACGCAATAATATTGTAACGGGCAAGTAAGTAGAAATAAAATAACGCGCGCGTTGTAGCACGCGCCGGACATTTTTTGAGTCGAATCAGTGACCGTTTATGTACACTCTCTGATTCCTAAACGCACGCTCGAAACTTCGTGCAGTGGCCGTGCAAAGACGATGGAGGCCTCGAGAGCGCGTCCGATACGGAGAAAGTAACGAAAAAAACGTATTTACGCGCGGTTAATATGGGAGGGGGGAAAGGGAGAAATAGGAAAAACTAGAGAATTTATCTAAAAGTCGTCGGGCGACGGCCGTCTATAATGAAAATAACCCGAGGCGATAAACGCGAAAGTTTACTACCGCGTGCGCGTAAGTGTTCGGATCTATTATATGCGTATATAGATATACGAAATTCCGACGATCTTGGTCGTCGAACGCGGTAGCGGAAATCCGAAGTATAGCCGCACGATCGTTGATTGAACACGTATTTATGAACAAACGTCACGGCGGTCCAAAATGTTTTGGATCGCGTTGTATAGTTCGCGTGCAATACGCGCGCGTTACATTCTATAAGGATATCTTTATCGTCCGCGGGTACGTTCGCGTTTCTGACGAAATGTCGAAATCCGAACGTAAAATAACCACATTATTGACCCGGTTAATGGTCGTTGATCCAAATTGCTCGCGACGGGAAAAAATCAAGTCGGACACGTCCGCGAATTACGCTGCACGCGCGTTAGAAGTGAAATACCTTCCGAATCGCGTGCTTTCGCGATTATAATTCCGCTAACGTTCCTTAATTTCTATCACATCTGATGTTATCGCGCTTAGTTTATTTATAGCGGACGTATTGGACGCCGGGTCGTATTTTAAATCAATCCTAGCAATAGATTTCTTAAAACGGTAATTACGACGAAAATCGGATACATCGTATCGATATTTCGAAAATATAGCGACGGATGGTAGAGAACATTAACGGCGCGTCAAACATTTTTGATAAAACGTCGTCGTTTATCGTCTTTTACGTTACCATTTACCGCAAAGTAAATTGTTAACGCGACGCAAATATCGCGACGGGTTTCGAAACTTCAAAAAATACGGCGACGGCTCGGCAACTAGAGACTTACGCGTTAAAAAAAACAACGTCAAAAATACCGAACGCGTACGATTTTCACCAGGTCGCAATATCGCCGTGCTACGCGCGGTCCCGTGTTGTGCGGGGAAGGAACATCTCGCTAAATTAATTGTCGGTTTAAAAACGACGACGGGACGCGTCGATCGATACACGCTGCAGATGCTGCGAATAAGCGAAATTCATTCACCGGTAACGTATTTCGTCGGGACGTATAGAAATAATAATAATATAAACGCGCACGCCGAATATGTATATCGACGACAATCACGGTAACTCACCAGAGTGAAATATTTACATTATGCAACGCGCGTGTTTGTTTTTTTATGTAAATCGTAATCACGCGTAAATGATCGACACCTAAGTATATATGGTACGCGTTTACGACGCGTAAAAAATAAAATAGAAATCCGCGAGTCTTTATATTAAATACGCGTATTGGACGTCGCGCGTTCAAATAAAATTAATTCGATTCGGAAAATATCGCCGCGTAACTCAAGTACTGATATACCTGAACGACTCAAACGAAAATGCGCGCGTTAAAATAAATATACGCGATTTCTTATATAATCCAATTTCAACTGCGGGAATAATAACGAAACTCGTGGAACATAAACGGAAATAATGTTGTTCGCGTAATACGTAATTCGAATAAGAAAAACGTTCGTTTTTAATTGTCGCGTTCGAAAAAACACACGGTGGAACATAGGCTAATATAATTCCTCGCTAAAAAATTTGATAATAATCGTAAAGATCGTTAATTGTTTTTCACTGATTCAAGGTGTTGTTTGAACTATTTATTAAATAAAAATGAACAAAATTACAAATATAAGCGTAAAAAAAATTGTATACATAACGACGTTTAACGGATTTTTCTACAGTTTTACAGAACTTCAACATCCGTACACTACAATTACCTAGTCACAAAAAAATAGTGTATCGTAACGTAATTGAAATCGATTACGTCGAATTCACGTCAGGCCATAGAATAAATAAAGGAATATCGATTTGATAGAAAATTACGCGAAAATAATAATAATCTATATTTATACATACATACATACATACATATATGTGTATGTGTGTGTGTGTGTGTGACAAAAAATCAAACGACAAAAAGAATGTGCACGAGTTTGTAGCGTTGTGTACAACAATACCAGCGGTTAAAGTACCTGGTATACACCTATATATAGGTAGGTATATTAGGAAAAATCATTTTCGAAAATACAATCGACGATATTTTTATTCGGAAGTTTTCGTGTCTAAGAAAATACTTTCACTGTATAACGAACCATATAGACACACAGACACACACACACAACTAAATATATATATGTAATACGTGGCACGTACCCTTACGTAAAAAACGACTAATTAATGACGTATATGTCCGCGCAATCGTTCGCGCGTAATAGCGATAATAATACAATAAGTATACCGATATCATAATCGTATACTTAGGCCGTGGGGCACGACGTAAAACGTTATAACAATAATAATAATATTCGCCGCGACGATTAATAAAATTGTCGTCCGGGAATCTTCGCGCTGCTGATTGCGCAACATACAGCCGCGTGGCGGAATGTTTCCATCGCGCTCACACGCTTCGCGCCGCAGACGCGTTGCGTAGTGGTCGTGATCTCTGCAGGTGCCGCCTGTATACTGTATGCGTACGTGATATATTTAGAACGAGTTAACTTACCCGGTGAGGATACGCAAGATGCCACGTGACGTTGAACGACGAACCGGACATCAATGACGTTCTTACTGAGCCTGCGAACAAAAATTAAATACGAAAACGATTTATTACGGTGATTCGTAAAATACGCCAAAACACGGTGACTAACGCAGAAGAACAATTGAATATCGTACTGTTTACGGTCGAGCGAACGTAAAAAATACAATGCGTACACGTACGATCGTTTTTCGAACATTTAACGCGTAGGTCGTCGTAGGTATTGCGACGATTGACGAAGCAAATAAGTCAAGTACGGAAGAGATTTCGGTTAATTACGCGGAAGAAAGCATTTTAGTGTTAGTAGGAAGGCCTATTTTTACGGAACGATAATGTGGGCCGCGCGGTTTTAAAATAATTACTAAAATTTCGTTTAAATAACGCGCGATTTATTTAAAATACGCGTACACGACGAATAACAAACTATTTATCAATAAGCCGAAAGATTCGATAACTTTTTCAAAAATATTTAAGATTAAGTTGATAAAAAACCAATAAAACTCGAATAAAATCTGTTCGTTTTTTTTTAACATTCGGTGTTAAGTTAGAAGTTTATTGGAGAGAATAACCTAAGTTACGGATTACGGTTTTTTTTCAATTGTGCGCGTTAACCGTTTTCAAAATTATACAATTCACCTTTACCGTCGTTTAATCCGTTAAATATTATGGACAATGTCACATATTCCATTCGACGCATTAAGTATGACAGTTTAAAATTAATATTAATTTTACGTGTAAAGATACTTTGATATTATTTCGTCGGCGTAATTTTAACTTTCTAAGTTTGCATTCGCCGTAAATTATTGATTACAAACGATAGGAACTAATAAAAAAACAAAAATACGCGCGTAATTTTGCGTTGACAGTTTGTTTTTACGTAGCTACGTACGTAAACTTTCGTTTATACAATTTGTCTTTATTATTACTGCGAGACACGTGGACACTAAGCCTTTTCGCCAACGTACAGGAATGTTCGATTACAATCGCACGATAAATACTCACATTATCGAAATGTAATTGTATAAACCCATCACGCGTAATAACACGATACGCGCTCGCGTCACGTATAACGAGACGTTTTTCTGACCTAACCTATCTACCTATATATATATATATATATATATAAATATATATATATATCTCGTATGCATAAGCTTTCTTTCTGAGGTATTTGCGACGTCCGTGCGATATAATATAAACGTCGGAAATCCGGTAACCATGAACTCGGGTACGTCGTTGTTATTTGGGCTACGAAGAAACGTAAAGCGTCGCGAAAAATACTCTTACGAACGCGCGATGAATAAAGGATTACGAATTTGAAAGCGGCCACGCATAATATACACCGTGCGAATAAATCCGCGGGTTGCGACGTGCGCATTAAGTATATTAACCGCGATCGGTTGGTGTCGGTGGTTTTCGGACGTTCAAAATTCCGGACCACGGTCGCGTATGTGTTCGCGCGCGGAAGGCCGAACGGGGACGCGCATTCGACATTTACACAGCCGGATGCGTGGGGCAGACGCCACGGCGTTAACGGAATGTCGCGGATTTTTTCTCGTTTTTTAGGTCGCGTAGCGCGTGTCCGCGAAACAAAAAACGACCGTAACAATATTATTGCGTTCGCGGCGCGTTGCGGTTTGTACGAATGTCATTCCGGGCCGAGCCGAGAGACCTACTGACCTTTCGTTCCGGGCGCCCACCGAACGTGCGTACGTAAGTCTTCGGGAGCGCGCGCGCGTGTTCCATTGTGCGCGGTGTACCCGACCCGAATAGTCTTCGAACAAAAGCTCTTAGAAACGGAACGAAAACGCCAATGTTCTGGAGTGCACAATATTGTAGACGAGTGACGTAACGGCCGTCGAAATAGTACCGTAGGTTGTATAACAACAACAATAATAATAATCTTTGAAATCGGTATTGTTTCAAACCTCGCGTCGGTTTTCGACTACGCGCCCGAGTACTGTGCCAGAGCGCGGCTGTCTACGAATATATAAAAACGCAGTTTCGTCACGGCTAACGTTTGTTGCAGCTGATATACGAGCCGATAATTAAGACTACAATGACGCGAAAAAATCGTAATAATATGAATACGTTTTATTAATATTACGTAAATCCGTACGTATTTTGAACGGTGTCCATTGATAACTTAACAGCCATTCTCTGAGGCGCCTGTATGTAAATGGCCGGTTTATCGGTTTATCAGTTTTCTATTCGTTTAATAACGAAAAATAATTGTAATCGATATAGAATCGACGGCGTTACGACGAATTCAAATTTTCGATTGTCGTTATTAAAATACAAAAATCGTCGGTTTTCGTCTAAATCAAATTTACTATTTATGACGACTTTTTCATGAGAATCCGTCGAAATATATACCTATTTGTTAGAAGAGCTAAATTACAATTTTAAGTTAATTTTATTATCCAAGACTAGTAACGACGAACAACTATGACGAACCCGTTTTTATTCTACGTAGCTATAATGTATCAAAAATCGAATATTTATCATGTTTCGATTCGATATATTTTTTTAAACATTTATATATATATATATATACTTTTTATATTTTGTATAAAAAAAAGATTTACAATCTTAAATTCCATTTTTTTTTAATTCCGTAAATGTATGTCGTTAAATTGAAAATTTCTTATACTGTAGGTAACCGTGGTCAAGAAAATGACATTGAAACATATTCACTAGAAATACTTATGGTGTTTCCAGTCTTGCAATATATACTATATAATCCCATTACGTATTAATGTTTCGCGCGATACGAAAATTAAAATATATTATTGTTATCCAAAGATTTAGTTAATTAAATTTCCAGTTTCGAATTATAAATCGGAAAAATAACGATTTCCCAACGGGTCATAGTATTTCAACAATGAAATCCAAATATGTGTTAATGAAATTATATTTTTTAAATGAAATTCGATCTTGAACATTATTAATTACGCGTACGTTCCGAAATAATTAATACATTGTCGTCGAGTAATTTTGATTCTTAATCAAAATACGCGTGTGTGTGAATAAATTGAATAAAAAACAAAAATTCGGAACCAATTTAGTACTTATAAACCTAATGCGTAATACAATTAGAGGGTTTTTATCGCGCGTATGTAAAATATCTATAATTCATATTATGAATATATATATTTTACAAACAAACGAAGAAAAAGTAATTCATTACGTGGCCGTCACAATAACGAATATGTAAATGCTTAAAAACTTAAACGTGTTTTATTTTCGCTTAAACTAAGTCGTCCGTAATAGTTCGTACTACTCAGACGTCCTTCAGAAATAACGATGATAAAAACCAAAAGGATCTTTAGGTATACAGATTGCTTTATAAGCACGTTAACAATAAGTATTTCTCTTCGGCGTTTTAAATTTTTTATTTTGTTAATAATAAACATCTATGTAGATCGTATTTACATTTTGTTACAACATAACGTAATATATATCTGTTTCACACTTTGTGGAAATGAATGTGATTTGCGTAGGTAACGTGCTTCCCGTATGGCGAATGTATGAAATTTCAAGGTCGAAGGAAAGAAGAGGCGTTTTAGGTGCAAGATATATTACGTACAACTATATAAACGTCATTTAGTAATGACAGAGATGAAAAACGTTTAAAGTTCATTCATATTATATTATACAAGCGTACGCTGATTGTAAAAGACGAACAATAAAATGTCAACAGCTAAATACATAAGAATAATAACGAAACAACTATTCCAAAATATCGAAAATTAGTCCATAAATGTTACACAATAACTATCGTACGAGATATAAATTAAAAATATACAACGAAACTATAATATACGCGACATTTCACGAATTGTGATTTAACGCAATATACCTATTTTTTGAATAACTGTACTTGAAAAAATAACTCGGTAATCACTCGCTAATTTTCAGATCCGTGGTACGCGCCTTACAACATACGGTTTAACCGTAATTACTATATTTCACAAAATAAAATTATAACTCCATTGTTCGTGTTGTGCTTTTCATTTGTACTTTATATATATATTTAATAACATACTTATATTTTGATTTAAAACAAAGTACGTATATAAATAATATCGTTTCGTTTTTAACGGAATTTCAATATAAGATAATCATATAGAGGTCTAGTAAGTCACGTTTTATATTTTAACGCGTGCACACACATACACACGCACATATATATATATTCTCGTACAGCAGATTTTAAAAATAAAAATATATTTTAATCGCTTTTCGTAATCAGACTTATTTCCAGGAATATGTATAATTTCTAATTTTATAAAACAAAATCAAATAATCGGAAATACGATTATTATTTATCATTTATAAAATTGTATAGTTCTATTATGTTTTTCTTATTACGATTATTATTAATATTTATAGGTTAACTGTACAATTTTTTATATTTTCTTTATATTATACATTTATCGAATTAAACAACATAGTCGCTCTTGATTTATTAAAATTACAATTTTTTTAAGATATTACCTAAATATTTTGAAACGGTTTATATTCTTCTGTAAAATTAACACGTATAGATTAATGAAATTGTAATTAGATATGGGAATAGTTTGTGTTGTAATCAACACAAATTATTACTTTACAAAAAAAATTACATAACAACAACTTCGACATTTGATGAAATCAAAAATGAATAACTATTATATATATATATAAATGAGAAAGAACTATACTATTTACGAAAAAACAAAATTATTTCGTAATAATAAAATAATAAAAATAATAATACAATTTTTTATTTCTAAAGATATTTGTGGAAATAAGTCGTTTTTTATCAACAATAATTATTAACGATTATTTAATCGTATTGGGATAGTTATAATTTATTTTTAAAGTTAATCTTATTAAAAAATAATAAATAAATATGTAGAAAAAATACTAAATAAGTATACATGGATATAATTAAAATAAATATAACGCTATTTATCTTGCAGTGGTTTACAGTCAATAAGCGCTGAGGACTAATATATAGTATTATATACCTAGGGAGAAGTGAAATTATAATTTATTGTTCATAATTACTTTAATTCGTGTATGACGTTTAAAATAATGGTTTCTTTCTATATTCTAACAGTTACTAATGCATACATATCTTTTATGAAAATGAAAATAATAATTCAACTAGAAATTTCCGACTTATTGCTGTCTGAAATAATCATTGCACGCTGTTAGATATTTTTAGTCTAAATTAAAGCAATTTCGTTGAACGCGACATTTACTTCTATAGAAATATATATATATATATATATATATATATAATATACTTTGGATGTATACCTCTATCATAAAGAATTATATAAACACCAATAGCTCAAATTAAAACGCTAAATATTATATTTTGTGTACAATAGCGAGATTATGTATTTCTATTTGTGGATATATATAATTCATTAACTTACGAGAATATTTGAATACGTGATTAAAAACAGTATTGTGTAAATCGAAAATAGATACAAGAATAAATTAATCGAGTGCTAATTGTAAAAGTTCGAAAAAATTACTTAATGTTGAACGTCTATGATATTTGTTATTCATTTCGCGTGATCGGTTGAACGTTTCAGTATTCCATATGGCACGTTTCTGCACGTTTCATATTTTATTATATATTCAACCATTATGCCCCTCAGATTATATTTCACAACCGAATTGCTAAGGATCGTGCGGGCGTTATGTCATACGTATTTTATTTTAATATCGAATAATCGGGTTACAATATTATTGTTATTTTTCTAGATCGATGTTTACAATGTATTAATTTAATTGAATAAATTCTTAAAGGAAAACGTAATGGGTATACAACGGTGGTATTTACACACATTTTATCGGTTAGTTTTATTCGCAAACTATATATGTATAATTTATTCACGGAATCGGGATAATGAAAACATAAAAACATTCGACTAATAATGTAACGAAGATGCTTATATTAAAAATCATATATGTTACGTAAAATAAATATCGCCTTATCCGAAGCCGTATATATATATAGCTGTAAATTTATCGTTAAGACCGACGACGTGTAAACGGCAATTTAGACACATTATAAGTTTTACTACCTATCCGTTTCAAAACGTTTTATTGAATAATATTACGGCGTTTAGACGTGTTTGTAAATTATAAAAAGTATAAATAAATACATAAAAAAAACCATCCTATATGCGCGGTTCAAGGATTCCATCGTCGCAGCAACTCCGATCTCGCACATATAAATATATACAGGGGTAGTATTGGAAATAGTATGTATCGTAAATACATTACGTACCTTATTCGTTCAGCGTGTATTTCCTACATAAAGACGCGAGACAGAGGTTTTATTTAATCTTTCGCGCGATTTCTTTTTTTTTTTATATAACGAGTATATATTGTAAAACATTATTCGACCTTACCCCCTCGATTAATTATAATTAAACACCATTATGACCATCGCGATAAAATAATTATATACGTTGTTTACAACAATTTCTGTGTATCGTGTTTATTTAGACAGTTTTTTTCAAGTATGTTGCCCATCCCTGCAGCGTACCAGCACGTGTATATATACACACGAGTTTATCAACATAAGTACACTGCCGCGTGAAAGTCTGTAAAACCGAAATGAAAAAGTAATAAAAAAATTACGCGTCGGTATACTCGAAGAAGAACACAACAATAACGACAACAACAATTCACCACGTCGTCGGCCACGGACTTTCACCGATCCGACAGCGAGTCAATTTAATCTGTAACGCCCGGGCGCGGGCGCTTTCTACCGAAAGTTGTCGCGTTAAGTCCCTCGAAAATACAGATGTTCCCCAAAAATATCGCCCAAAAATCAACGGATTCTTCCTTGTCGATAAAATAATCAAATCCGTTCGTTTTCGGATATTAATAAAAAAAATGCGTGCGAGAATTTTTCGAAAATCGTGAATAATAACGAAAACGTTCAATATGCGCCGTGGCCATGTGCGTTCATGTTAATCATATTAGTATTATCGTTACGGGTCTGGTCAAAAGTAAAAGTGATAATTGCTTACACACCTCTTCAACTTATATATATTCACACATACACACACACACACACACACACACATACATAAACATATAAATATATATAGCCGACTTGGCTTGTAGACATATATAAAATATACACGTGCAAGATCAAAGTCGCGACTCGCCCTGTTCCGCGCCTATAAAAATATGTAATAATACCGGCGGACGAGATGACGGCAAAAACATTTGTTCATTGTCCAAACGAAAACGATAATTATTTTTTTATGCAAATCGACGTGGCTGTCGTCGTTTGTGTACATCGTGCGCGCGCGCCCGCGTATTAAAATAATTTTGGTATTACATACGTGTTTCTATACACACGCCCGGAAGACGCGTATATGATATATTTCGTAATAACGTTTGATAGAACAATAATAATGACGACGCGCCGTTCGTTCAGAGAGAAAGACCGAAAAAGGAGTGAGCCGATCAGTGGAGGAGAACGAGGAGAAGGAGAAGACGAAAAAGAAGACGATTCTCGCGGGGATGGTAACAATATTTGGACAGTGGAGAGAAAACTCGTCGTGAGTAGTTTTACGCGCTGTACTTATATATATACACACATCATTTCTTTCCGCCACCGCCGCGGCCAGGACCACTTGTTGTGCCGTTCCATAGGTATTATATATATATATAAGTATGCGTGCTGGTCACGAGCTTGTCGTGGGATCTTCTCGCCGGCAGCCGTGAAAGTGAATATAATTATTATTATTATTTTTATTATTACTACGTTCTTACAATACATACACACACACACACACACACACACACACACACACACACACACATATATTCGAAACCCATTAAACATTATAATATTTGTTGCGTTGTCGCGGCCCTTGAAAAACGACCCGGTGGCTAATGCGCGTTAACCTTCTTTGTGACCCGGGGGACATTTTGACCGAACCTACAACCGCGAACCATGCCTATATAAGATTGTCCGCTGTGGAATTTCGAATACTTCGCAGGCGTTGTACTTAAACTAATGCGTAAGTATTACGTAGGTATAAATATGTATATATCTATACACCGCTTTTTTTACTACTATAATAGACATGTGTGTGTGTGTGTGTGTGTGCAGCAACCACGCACGCGTGCGCCATAAAATTTTTTTCGTATTTCCGTTTAATAAACGGTGTTATTATTATTGTTTACAATCTGGATTAATATTATACATATCGGATATTCGTTTTACGCGAGAAGTTTCATGCAATCGTAATTATCGTATTATTTACAATGCACGCGCTAATCGACCATGTTACGTACATATTTTGTTACGATAAACACAATTATTATGTAGAAATATAGAGATTTCTCCGTGCATGGCGTGCGTAATGATTGTCACATATATATATATATAACTTATTCACGCGTGTATATGCAATTTGTTTTAAAATTCCAATGACAGACGTAATTTAGTTATTCGTAATTTGCTCCTTTCCATATATCAAAATGAAATTATACAGCCCGATGATTTCGCGTATTGAAAAGTAACTATCTTCCGAGTTTGCGAATCACCGAAAAACAAAATAACATCACCACGTGTATACTCCGTAAATAAACGTTTGCGTTGGAAAATGTATATTATATAATAAACGAAACCTTACTTTAATGTAAAGTATTGTGGCGACAAAAGAAAACCGAGTGAATTGTTCCAGATTTGTTGGAAATCCTGAGAATGAAAACTCGTTTGACAATACATTTTTCCCAGTCTTAGTCGACCGTTTTATAATATATATTAATACGAAACAATGAACTACAAATAAACGTAGTATATTATTTATAGGTTATTATATACATTATATACGCTGACACTACAAAGAAAATTAAAAACTGACATCGTTTATTTCAAGAATAAAATTAAATAAAATTACTGTGTATATATATATATAGTTGAAATAACAACGATATTGTATAGATTAATACTAGATATTATATTTAAAAAAAATAAATAGGTTTGAATCGAAATACGTAAAAATGTTTTTTCAGATTGCTATTACTTAAAAATAAAATCATAGACTTATATGCACACATAGTGTTTACGACGTATATACTCCGGAAATGTCCATATACTGCGAGATATTAAAACAACGCCGAATTCGGTCATAGACTTAACGATGCGAATTACAGAGCACGTAGAATTACACATGTATATGTATATAAAAACACACACACACACACACACACGAACACACGGATTATGTCTTACAAGAATTTCTCCAGTAGTGCATATCGTTTAACCAGAACTGGTATTTGGTGACGAGAAAGTGTAACTGAAACACGGTATCAGCGAAATAAATAAAATAAAATACGCTTCTCGTTGGGCGTATAGGTATACTACTTGTACGTTGCGTATGTTCATAATCTAGAAATTATTTTTTAAACGGGATTTCAAAATGTTATACGACAGTTATCGTTCTTTAATAGTATATATTATAATTATTCATATTATCTATACGAGCACGCCCTAAAACTTGATAAATTTTCGATCCTGCAGGTTTGTGCGGATGGCCAAAACGAAAGCGCGTATATATGCCACACATACGTGCCTATCCTCGAAAGATGAACGTGCTTATTAACTCGTTGGATATGTTAACCGAATAAAATTATCATAATTAACGTTATGCAACGTGCACGTGACTTCGAAACGGAAATACACATTTCCATCCACGCTGTTCGATATTGCAATTATTCGGTCTATACGTCGAAAACCATTTCTGCTTTCACGAGTATCGTTTGATTAAAATATTGTTACACATTACGTCTGTATTCAAATAAATCGATTAAACTCGTAGCGGGTATAACAAAGTTGTTTTTCACACGTTTAACTTATGTGTGGTTTTGTACATAGAATATGTACGATCATCTATCCGACCAATCGATGAAATGAACACGTAAACCTCACGATTTAAAATATTCCGTATGGATGCAATACACACGGCTAAAGGTAATTATTAAATCGCGGGTATATGTGTGGTTATAATTTATATGGTAAAGAACATCAAAACCACAACTATACGGTACATGAAAACATATACTTATATGGCGATTCGGTCTGTAAAATTTAGAGCCACAATCCGAGAATGGTTGTAAAACTTTCATATTTATATTATATAGGCTATACTACTAGATGTAAATTACAAAAAAAAAACAATATTTTAAATATTAAACATTTCAAAAAACTAAACTAAACTTAAACGTTTCAATAAATAGAATACAATTCGAATAAATTATGCATAAGACACACTATATAAAGATTTGTCGATAAAATTCGAAATCAAAATAATATTATCGTATATAATATAAAAGTACGCGAAAAAAGTACATATAGAAATGACTTCTTTTATAAAATAGAGAGTACAAAAAAAAAAAAAATAATAGGTCAGTAATTGGGACACATAAGTGAAAAAAAAGAAAAGTAATAAATAACGTTTTTAAGTATTTTCGCGAGAGAACATATTACTTTTTTCTCAGTACGTATGTTTTAATATCGAAAAGAGGAAATATTGTATTGAAAAAAAATGTTGCTGACTGAAGCATTACTTGTAGCCTCTCAAATATGCACACGAACACGATGACGTTCCTTTCGCTTCTCACGACCAAACACTTATAGGAAAACTACAACCCGACCATGGTTTTTGCATACACGTCTTCAGGTCGCTGATAGGTCATATAGAAAACGATTTTAATAATAGAATAATTAAGCGTACTCAAAGGAAAACACTTGAACAATTGTTACAAACCAGATTCCAATATTTATGATAAGGTGTACTGGTCATACCTTTTAATGTACGTATATATATATATAAACGAAAAAATTCGGGCGCGGTCCTTCCGAGACCGTTTTACTTTCAATTTCAATATTATATTCTTTGCATTCTTCTGTTCAAGGCTGTTATCGTTTAAAAATATAAATGGCAAACGACCAACCTTCTCATTTACATCGTATACACTCGCGTAAATATATTCGTCGTTACGATCGATACACATATAATATTACAATGTAAACGCGTGTAAATATAAATATATAGGGTAAAAAATGATCGATGAAATCAGTGACCTAATCTCCATTCGCGGGTATTAGTTCTAAGAAACGCACGAATATTTTAGCGGTAGACGCCACGTTGACTTAACGTTATAATTATTCCATGTAAAGACGAATTAGATAATGTCAAATGTTCAAGTCGAATGTACGGAAATACACGATAAAATTGATGGGGCGAGAGAAATATAATAATAGCGTTTTCTTCGAGGTTATTTGATAAACATACGTTTGAATAAAATATACGAAGAATAAATAAATAAAACTTTCTATTGACACAAACACTACAAGACGTGAAAAAACTTTCAATTGCATCAATAAATTTATTACTTCAATAAAAAATATTCCGTACGATTAAAAATTATTGAATTTCTCGACGGGGACAGACATAATATTTTATTAAATCTTCTACGACTTTCAAAAATGTTTAACCGGCCTCCCGTTCATCAGTAGAAGATATTATATTCCGAATAAACTGAGATCACTTCCATATATATATACACACATAATAATCGAGGGGGAGAAGTGGCTAGACGGGATTCCTAACATCACCGTGAACGATAGCTACTACGTTTCGGTATGTCTTCTAAACATATTATACAAGTGTACTATATAGTATACATATACAACCAATAGGTGTTGAATATTTTTTTTATCTACAGTTGGGTTGTATTCGACCATTGACGTCCTATTGTGTAACACCCGCAGTAGTTAACTCACTATTACACCGATGTCTATATATATATATATTGTTTTTTCTTAGTTCACATTTTTTCATTGCAACATATTTTTGTGGTATACCAACCAATTGTGTATAGGAACGAATTGCGCTTGTATTTTTTTTTTTTTTTATACAAAATCGTAATATTAATTTTACAGATAAATTTCAAAACATCAAAAACACGTCTGTATTATAGAATACCGCGGTTCAATAACCCAATACTTGGGAAAAATATACGAAGTACAATATCGCAAATATCATAATGATACTTTGTACTTTCAAATAAAAATTATTACGGGAATCTGTACATTGAGAATATTATTTATGTTGTGAACATTGCATAATATATATGTGGAATATAAGTATATAGTAGTGTGTATTTATATATACACTACGACTAGGTATGTTTCGTAAAATGTTATCAGATTAAATGCACGGGCCTTGGCCAATACATTAGTCTAATATCTTTTCACATAAATACAACTGAAACATTGTGTATACATTGATAGAGATATTAGACATTGCAGTATGGATTGAAATAAAACTCTAAAATCATCTTTCATTATTATTATACGTTCAACTTACGTTTTCTTCCGATTTTGCTTGGTCATGAATACAGTGTTATGTTATTCCCTTTGCTGTTAATTGCATTTATTCTACGATGAATAAGTACAATAGTTACATCCGTAGAAGTGTTTCTAATCAAAAATCTTAATGTATTTATATCTATATCTATATATATATATATATATATATATATATATATATGTATATATCTGTTATTTGTGACTTTTCGACCGTAAAGACATATTGAATTTTTGTTATTTTTGCATACAATTGCGGAGATAAAACGAAAAAAAAGTAATTTAAAAGTAATTTTCAAACCAAACAAACAAGAAAAACAATATGTTTCGATTTTTACTAGACGGTAATAAAAGAAAAAAGTATATATAATATTAATAGCTTAGAACGATAGTAAACACTAATTTCAAACAGTACGTTATCTAACAATCAAAAAGGTGTTAACCATAGTAAACGGCACGTGAAATAAATCTCATAAAGGCATCGTATTTTCTATCCATGCACGTACTGCTAAAGTAATACGCATCTATTATAGTTGTTTATTAGTATACACACACGCGTATTATTTTTTTTTTGAATTGATTAATCCAATTGTATTATTTTTATTATTATTTGTTGTTATTATTCGAGCTCACAAACGTGTGTTGTCCTTCGGCAGACCTGCCTGATCGTTTATACCCCCTTAGGATATTAAAACCTCATCTGCCTACGTCTGTATAAGCCTTTTGTATACTGGTGTTATGAAACAAAATTAGTTATTTTGCATCAGTAGGCCACTTTGTTGTATGTTACGATGACTTTTCAGACAATTACTCGTGAAGATATTTCATAAAAAAATATCGGATGAAAAAGAAAAAAATACGTACTCAACGACACAATGGTTTATGGCACCTATTGTTTGTAATATAGGTATATATAACGAAGGTATCTATGATACGAATAAACTATAAAAACGCAATGTGGTCTGAAAAGAAACACTGAAAACAATCACTGTATATATATATATATATATATACTAGTATGTAGAATTTGGATGACCAAATATTATATACTACGCCTTATTATGTTTGTCAATAAAGATACGTTTTTAAAAACTTACCTTTAGGCATACCACAAGGGCCGGGCGTTCTGCCCGAGTCCAGGAAGTCGAGGTCATAAGTACGGGCTGGTGGAAATGTAAGGGCCACGTGGCTCGTAGTTCTGCACACCAAGCAAGCGACCACAATCAAACATACTAATGCCCACCAATTAGGATTCATGACGAACGTATAATTCCGCACTTAAACTATTATTAAGCCCATTTTGTACCACCTAAAAAAAACCGCAATAAAAAATATTATAATAACATAAAATAGTTACAATTTATATACATTTGTTTTGATCTAAATATTTTTACGTATTTCGTATTGCTTATAGTTTAGTTAAATAATTTAGAAGTACAATGGTATTCAATATAACACGACGATGACTTTAAATGCCTTAGATGTTTATTGCGGATGCTGTAAATCATTAATTGAAAAACAAACCTAGGATATCGTAGAATATTTGCCTACGAGTTGGAAATTTCAATTATTTCTGATTTAAAAATCAATGAATAAGGAAATTGTAATAATACGCTAGTCAATATTCATAATTCTTACATTCGCAATGATAATGGTATATAAAATATATTGTATGATGTATACTGTATTTAAATTTTAAATGTTTAGGTAATATGAACTTAAATGACGATACACGTACAAATATTAAACTTTTGCTATAGAATGATAATTATATGATGGGAAACTATTGTTTTTAAATTATTTACTTAGTAAATTAGAAATTTGATAAGACTAAAAAAAATGCGTTTTATGTTATATAAACATAATTATTAATTGTCTTAGTCTATCTCGTAACTCTTTTCGAATACTAAATAATTATCCATTTGAATATTATTTTGTTTTTTTTTTAATCGTATTTGTTATAAGTGAATACAATTAGTCATTACAATCAATGTACAAAAAGTCAATAATACATAATTATTCTTATATTTTTTTGTATAGTAACCGTATTAATTTAATTAACTGAAACGAATTTTTGTGACAACATAAAAATTGACAATATATTGACCTGCAGGGTATTTGTCAAAAGTATTATCTAATCGGATAAGATAGTTTGAAGTCAGTTGGATTAAACATATTATGAAAAAATAAAATGTAAATAATTTATCGGTGATTGATGAGAAGTTATTAAAAAAAAATAAATATACGATGGAAACGTAAAATGTCAATATATTTTTATGAAAAATTGAGAGAAAATATATCAAGATAAACGATAAAATATTGATAGTGTCAAAAACTTTTTAAGTGTAATTATTCTAAAAGGAGAAAAAGACTTAATATTATTAATTTTACAAATTTACGTTTTTTACTGAAATATATATACTTATACACTAATATATTATATTTGTACTTATATATATGTATACATAAATATAAATAGATATATAGATACAGCAACGATTATCAAATCGCCTAATACTTAAATAAACGGTGAAAGTTTAATAATTTTATAAATATATTGCATTGCGGATTATTCGTTATAACGGATTTAAAAAATTACTAAATTAATGTTTTACGAGCATAACGCATTGAAAGTAGTATTTTACTTTTCTCTGAACAACGTAAAGACATGATTTTCTTTAGGTACATTTATTTTCTATTATCCAAGGACATCAACTAAGTTACATTTTTTCAAACGATTAATTTTCATAATACGCGTTACACTCGGAGAACATTTATCACTATATTATAAATGTACTCTGTTCAACACGTTAAGGATACGGTTTAATAAATTCAATTTTTTTCCGTTAAACGTTCTTACAAAATATATTTATCGCATAAGCAAATAATTAGTAAGTATAAACTTAAATTGTATTTAATATTTTACACTGGTCATTCAATAATACACAAATATTTATATTTGTATTGACTATGCGTTGTATATATATATTGAAAATACGTATATGTTCATAAAATCGTAATGATAATTTGCGGATAAAAAATTAATAATCAAATATACGTTTAAAATAAATCGTAAAGTTTCAACTAATTTATATTCCCGAATTGAAATATGAATTAAAATGACATTCTCGCCTCTTTCGTATTCTAACACAATATTTATAGCGTATAGTTAATGTTTATTTAGCATATCTAATATTATAATATGTACCGCAGCAAAAGGGTTGACAACCTTAAAGGTGCATTAACCTAAACATAATATAATAATAATAATTAAAATGATACGCTATACAGATGTTTTCTATTATCCATCTCGCAGTGTCATCTGAGCATAATTACTTAATCCAATTTTTTTTTACGGCCAACGTTTTTACGTTGATGTCAATGAACACTAGTTGTTGTTGCGAGTTTAAAAAATAATTCGCGTAAAACGCTATGATGTACGCTTTATTGAAACTTTTTAAACCTTTTATATAACGTCTTGTAGAATAAACAAAACGAAAATAAAAAATTTCGTTAGTATTTCATCGCCATCGCATAACGTACATAGCGCGCGTGCGTAATTATTTGAAATCGCCCCGGAGCATCTTTCTCAATTTCGTAACACGCCATAGTCACTCCGACGATGGCCCAATCGTTTCCTGGTCACTTACGATTGACCGCACGCGTTGTAACACTACATGGGCGTACTTACATACATATGTATATCTGTGCGTAAGTGCCTGCATATATGTGTGTGTGTGTGTGTGTGTGTGTAAGTGTGCGTGTGTGTGTGATGAATACCTTCTATCGTACTATGTGCCCGAACGTGTGGAGGAATGTGCGGACTTGTGTCGTCATCAATGACGATAATATTTTTCTGGGACACCGAACCAGAAAGATTTTCTACTTTTTTTGCAATAACGCACACGCCATCACACTGTACAGTATCTTCGTCGCAGAATGTATAAACGAAAATTCACGTGAGTGCGCACTTATATAGGTACAGTATAATATATATATATATATCCATACGTATCATTAGTCAACAAGAAACCGACCGCGCCCGGAGGCGGTGTACAAATCTTTCGCACGCTAAATCATATTCTATAGACACACGCGTCTTCCAATAGTACAAAATCAAACGTTAGGAAATCTACGTGCTTAGGTCTACGAATATGTATATAATATACTATACAGAGTGTATCGTATGGCATTATACGAGGGAGATTTTTAATGATCAAAGAATGATAATACGGAATGCCGACAAAATCAAAATACCGCGCACTTCAATAATATTCGATATTCTTACGATAATTTAGGACAATTTCGACGGTCGAAATACAAATATTGGTTTACTATACTAAAGTTTAGTAATTTACGATACGATTCGTTGAATAAATTTATTTCAAAAAATACTCGCGTACAATTGAAAATTGTCTGTAAAACGAAATGAAAGCTTTTTCCACTTTTATTGAAATTCCACTTTATCACTCCGTAATAACCGAAAAACCTCACGTACAATGATATAAGATACACCTGTATATGTACTTAAACATATTGGTCGCGCGTTATATCATGTAGACACAAACGTGTTGCCCCGCGTTAAAGTCACTATCGCCATAGAATAATAATATATTATGCGTATTTTCCAAGACCGTATTTCATAATTTTTATTATTATTTCAATATTATTGTGCCACACTTTTCCCGAATAATGAATTATAATACATAACGACGATACGAAAAACGCATATAAGGCAATACGATAGATGTGTAAAGAAATGAAACGAATTGAGCGAGCATGACTAAATAATATACGTATATATTTTTTTTATCGATTTCAATATGTACGTACGTTATTAAAGTATAGTGTTTACTGTATTCAAATATTCCGTTATACGCAAAACTTTAACGACTGAAGACTTTTTTTAAATTAAACACCCGCGAATATGTAAATGTATGCAAATGTATTCGTTTTCACTTTTCTGTGAACTTGAAATTCTTTGTATATAATCATTGTACTAATTACGATTGTAATTTCTATTTCACAGATTCTAATTTGGAAAATACATATTTATTCACGTAACATTGGAATTTTAATTTTTCGCTCGTGACTTATAAATATCATTTTTTTTTTATAAACGTCAACATATAAACTTTTGAACGTATTTTACTGCGTAAAAAACGCGAATATACATTATTCAACCCATTACCATAAAAGGAGATATCAGATAAAATTAAACGCGTGTATTCAAAAAATTTATGTAAGAATTCTTGGTTTTGAAATATCTGGCGTTATGTAGTGAACAAAAAGCACGGTATATAATAGGTCTATTATAACTTATCGTGAAATCGTCAAAATAATTGTGCACAGCAAGTTGTCAACCAGCGTGCAATTATGTTCAATTTGCAAACATGCGAAAACCAGTTTTTGCCTCCACCTTCTAAATGGATTCGTAACGTGAACCGGATAATATACAATATCGCTCGGTCAATGGTCGGCTTATTGGCGTCTGAGACATCTCGCGTGTCATTTCGTGTACCGTTATTATTCTTTTAACCTCACGTTGACAATCGGTCTGATCTAACTTCGTAGAAGAAAAAAGGCCGAGTTATATTCTAAAAGCCTACTACACATAATATAGTAATCGAATTCATGAAACTGAAATCAAAATAAATTACCCAAAATATACATACGCCAATGAATTTATTATTAATATCAAATTATAACCGCACACACAAACCAGTTTCGTACCACATTTTGAAAATGCCCATATAAATCAAGTACCGTCTACTAAATATTCGCATAATTTTTTTTAATTTCATTAAACCAGACTTGTGTGACACGTGCACTAAGTATATACGCATTACTAATAAATGTATGGCATTGATATAATACGTAGTAAGTAAATAATAATCATAATCATTTATCTATACGTATACATTTAATTATTATTAGACATTGTATTAAAATATAATATTATTAAATAATTTATCGTTTTACTTATTTTACCTTAAAATTTAATATAGACGTTATCTTTATTTTATTGTTGATATTTATATAAATATCTATATTTATACATTTATATACATTTATATACATTTATAAATTTATTTTTAAGTTACTGCAGTTACTGAATTACACACATCTGCATGTTTATTATATAAATAAATATATATATGAAATAGATTATTCAGCTATAAATCTAAGTGTTTTTGTCATACGATTACACAAGTAATTAGTTATTATTATATAATTCACGTTATCTATTATTTTTTTTTAAAACGAAAAATTAGTTTTGTATAATTATGTAAAAAAATGTTATTTCTATTTACAAATTATGAACGTAATTAATATATAATTTACGAAGACCCATATACACTTCAATTATGTATAATATATTATATGTTCATTATTATTCGGAAGAGCAGTTATTTAATATTTTCAATACTTGTAGCTTGTATGGGTTATTATTAATTTATGTACAAGTATTTATGATTATTGTTATATTAATATTTTGGCGTTTCGTGATTTTATATAATACGTTTATTAGAAGCTAATGTATATAAAATATATTTTTGAGGTTTTATATAAAATTACAAACATAAATGATTATAATAATTATAAAAATAAATATTCGTCGTGAATTATTCACACATTTATATATATATTAACATTCAATACACGTGGACGTGTAAGATTTATTGTAAGTTTTTAATAACAATATATATATATATATATATTCATAATAGAAAAATCACATATAAAAGAATATAACGGGTTTTTTTATAAAATATAAATGTGCCATGTTATGATTGCGTTATCGGTAGCCTAAAAAACTCAAATTAAATGGATACATTACTCACAAAAAAGACGGTTGTTAAGACACGGTCATGACATGATTTTTGTTTTGTTCTCTTAAATACAATTGTAAACTTAAGGTTATTTGCACGTCACGATTTATTTCTTATATAAACAATTACTATTAAGCTATATTGTAATATAATTGTTAACCATATTACTGAAATTTAACAAACTTTGTATAGTTAATTTTGTTAGGTTATAGAATATAGATTAAAAGTATAAAAATATGAAAGTCAGTATATTTAATATTATATAATATTCTAATGTACCTATCCATGATGTGAATCACACATCATAATATAGAATATACGTATTATACGTTTTTAAATAAAGTTGTATACAAGAGTTTAATTATGAAATTGATTTAACAGCAAAATTATATGAATTCACAACGGATTATGTAATCACGTATTGATAAAATTGTGTCAGTTATTATTATGTCACCGTTTAATATAAATTATCGTAAGAGTTCGCGAAGAATATATATTTTATTAAAGTCACGTGTACATAATTCTAGATTATTGTAACGTAAAACACAACATTATTAATTATTTTAAACTTTTTGCAAAAATTAAAAATACGTATATATATATATTATTATTATTATTATTATATTATTATATCAATCTTTTTACTGTAATTGGCGATGTTTTTAAGTTTTAGGAAATATTTTTCGAGTATTCAAACGTAATGAAAATTTCAAAGAAATAGAAAAAAAAAGAAAAATCTTTGTCAGTCTATAGTCACAAGTTATTTGACCGGAGTTCTTATACAACGCACGTCTCCGACGATGCCGCATCACGGGCCATTTGCCTGTCTGCACGACAGTATAATAATGATAATAATAATAATAATAATAACAACAATGATAATAATTTCCCATAGTTCGATTCGACTAGAGGTTGGTCAATGTGCATAATAATATTTATCGCTGTTAAATTATGTCTTTGAAATATTTTCCGTAAGACGGAAACGTGCGTGATTCGAACACGTTTCAGCCGTCTTATACGTGACTCAGATTTAACCCAAATGAAAAAAAGTACTCGGTTCGAAGAAACAAAAAACGTAACTGTTAAGGCGAAATAAAAAAACCTGTCAATAAACTGTTGGACACGAATATAAAAAATAGAAGCGTTACAAGGGGAAGGAAACTATTACAATTCGATAGTACATAGTTATAGGTATTGTATACGTTCACGTTACCGCTACGTTTTTTTTTTTTACGACGGTTCGAAAACTTATAAAACGATTTTATGTGGTCAATTAGAATTTCTTCACTTCACCGACCAGTTATTAGTGCGGCTGAGCGAAAAAAATAATCACTTTTGATCGATTATACTCACGACACTCATTGTTGTATGTATATTACAGATCGATGAAAAAAAACAGTTTCAGTGTACCTAACTTGGTAAAAAACTTAACTCACACTACGTAGCGTAGATATACACTATCATTTCCCGTTTCGAAACGTTCTAACAAACAACATTATGGATAATACTTGGACCAGTACGCGATATATAGGTATTATATAGGTACATGTGGGGAATAACCTGACACGCAGTGTAGCGGGTACACGTCATAGAAAGTCTATGGGAATTTCTTATTATAGGAAACCTGATTTTCCTCTTCGAGTATCTTCCCGCATTCTCCAGACTTGCGTATATCTATATGAAATACCATCTGCGCAACTCATAACCGACACACACTAGTCAGGAGTCTGTGTATCGATTGTAATATAACGCATATATATTGACAGATAAAAAAAAAATTTATATATGTATAAAATAATTGAATATTATATTTTAGATTTTGAGCGAAGAATCGCGAGGTATTTTTAAGAAAAAAATTGTTTACACGCGAACACTTTCGTGTATAAGAAATTTCCGGTAGTAAACTGTGCCTGCTTTGTTCGATACGTTTTTCGATATTCCCAATAATTTCATTCAACGTGAACGAACATTATTCGAAAAAATCCCCCGTTTGACATTTTTCGTTTCGTTTAGACGCTCGAATATAACTCGGACACGTATCGCGGTTCGTTAAATCCAAACAAAATCGCTAACGCCTCTCAAAATCGTTTCTAAACGACGAACACGTATCGTCGTCTTCGTATTCGAAACTCTAAAAGCGTTATCCACATTTGCGTGTCACTATTAAACGGGCACGCACAACACCCGCGGCTCGCTGCTACATAGTTTGCATTCGCGACGTATTGATTGTTTACGGTTTTGAAACAATTGCCGGCGTACAAATCCGCTCAATTTAACCTTGTTGCGAACGCGACGATTATATTATTATACATTATAAGAGATCCGACGGATTTCGACAGACGAACACGTAACGACGTTGTATTATAATTGAATGAAACGGTGACTATTTCGAAACCTACGTAATTATATACACACATATATATATATATATTGGAAAAAATTATCCGTAGGAAATTATGTACGTTTTTGACCACACGTATTAAAATAACGATTAGGTGGATGACGGGTCGTATAATAATAATAATCGTTCGAAATTCGGCGAAAACGACGCGTAACGCGAAAACGCGTACATTAACGAATAAATGTTTAGCCACTATCAGCTCGCAGGCCGGATACGGACACCATAGGGACTCGTATATGTGTTTTGAAACGAATACTACCAATAATATACGTTGGTTACTGAACGCGGAATTTCGAAATTATAGGCTACATATTATTACGATAGAATGCCGACGTGTGGTAAAATCGAACGATTTTTCTGACGACGACCAATAGAAATAACTAAAAATTACGGGCCCCGCACCCGCCGCCGTATCCTGCAATCGAAAAAACATGGCTGACGTCGGGTATACCGACGTTAATAAAAAAAAAAAAAAAACAAAAACCATAACGCGTTTTACACGACCTACGCCACGGCCCTGGCGTATATTCGTCTGTGTGTGTATTTATAAACGTATATATATATACGTAAGGGTGGTTCTCTTACCGGTTCGTGTATGTTATGTGGCAGGTGCGTCGGCGGTGAACCGTCTGTGGAAATCCGTGATTGGATCTTTCGAAACACAGTGTACGAGACGGTTTATACGTCGGTCGTGAACGATGTTAATAAACGAAATCGGTTCGCCGAAGAAAAGCGTTTGGAAAACAACAGTTTTGGCCACTATGGATTTTTACGGGCACGCGCGACTGGGGAGAAGATCGTTGAAAACGAATGAAAAATAACGGCGCGACCGGCCACGGGGGAAGGCGTACACGTTCGTACGTTCTAACGACACAAATCGGACTGCGGTTGCCGTAACGGCGGTACAGAGACGGCGGCGATTACCAGGTACGAACTGTACGCGGGCGGGTGGCGTGCGTGCGTTTCTTGCGCGGGGCGCGTTCCTCCTCCGAAGACGTCGTCGTCGTCGTCTTCTAACGCGGCGCGCATGCGTCACACGGACAGTACGACGACGTTCACGCCGTACCAGACGTCGTACGTACGTGCCGCGCCGGTATGTAACGCGCCTTCGGCCCGATTCTCGTTACCATTTTCCACGGATATTATCGTAATACAACGCTCGTCGCTCACGCCACAACAACAACAATAACAAAAACAATATACGCGTACGCCTCGTCCGTCGCCGCGTTACGATATTAATATTTTATTACAGGCGCGCGCACGCGCGCACACACACACACACACACACACACAGGAACAAAGATACAACGAAGTTATAACCACGCGATGACTATATACTAAATATATATATATATATATATATATATATATACCACGACCGTGGTCGTTGTATTTACGCGCGTTATTATATACTCGGTGGCTGTACAACGGTCGTAAACAACGGCATACCAAAGACGACAGATACTCGCTATCGTCGTCGTCGTCGTCGCCGTCACCGCCGCCGTCGCCGCTGAAGGACGTTGCTCTTTCGGTCATCGTGCGTTAGGTACCTGTATAATAATAATAATAATAGTGATAGCGCGTCACTCGAGGGCCACCCGCGGTCGTCGGGTGTCTGTTACATGCCCAAAGATGCCGGGACGAGTCGAGGAAGAATAAGTGAAGTTTTAATTATAACGATGTGGCTCGCTATCGAAAGTTGACGCAGTTAACGAAAAGACTTTCCGGCTTTTATGAAAATTAAGATTTCAGGTATGCCTAAAGTAAAACAAAACGTACTAGCGAAACGACGGATGTCACCGAAAGCGTCCAAATTCAAAAACGTCCGCGATTCTCTTCAAATCAACGGCGTGATTTTTTCTGTATTTTAGCTGTCAACATAAAACGTGCGTGTTTTAAGGCGTGATTTGACTCAATTTTATATAATGGTGCATAACGCGTGTGGCTCAGAGATATGTGGAAATGGTGACGTTCCAAATACCGACAATACGATAGGTGCTGTAGAAAAATCGTTTTTCAAATTGCCATATCGGATTTTGACATTTCGAGAACTGTTTTCAAGTCTATCCTCACTATACTGTATCTATTTATCTATACTAACGTGATAGGTAACTTGGAAACGACGTATAACTTTGATAATTTTAATTCTATCGGAACGGCGCTTTATTTCTTTGCACGAAACCAACGTATAATTATAGATTCAATTTAAAAGCAGGCCTATCAAAAACAATTTACCTTACACGTAAAATTACTCGAGATTTTTCGACTCTATAGTACAATTCGACGGTGCGTCGACGTTGGTAAAATTATTGAAAATACCGAATGCACACTTGCTGCCGAAAATGTAAACGGAAAACACAAAAAGTTGTTGTTCACGTTGTGAAATTCCAAAATAAGAGCGAAACTATAATACTATACTATAAAACTAATATTTATATTTATCGGCGAAATATCTAAAAACGTTTCAAACGAAATTTGCGTTAACGAACATTTCGTAAAACGTACTCGTCGGTCGACGACATTTCCGACAATAAAACCGCCTAGAAATATTTATCTTAATAGAAATCCGTTTCTTAATTATTGTTGTATTGGAGACGACGACGATGACGACAGCGTCCGCAAAGTCGTTCCCTGCCACCGCCTCAGTCCTTGTCGGATCGAACGTTTCCATTTGTTTCTGCTTGTTTTTTCCTATCCACCGGCGGGGGACATCGTCGTTTCCTTTTGAACGTGGTCGTTTCTCACATCCGGCCGGATATGACGTCGTCGTGACTCGCGTACGTTATAGACGTACACTCGGGTTATCCGCGCCGGAATAACTACCGATTGCAAACAGAAAACTCTCGTAAACGGTTTTCTTTTCTTTTTTTGTCTTTTTATTAATCGTCGTTTACATCCGACCCGACGGATACCTACCAACCGCTTCCAACTGCACAAAATGTCCGTTACTTGGGCTACGCCTTGACCGCTGATGAACACGGGCTTTGAATAACCGCTTCCGACAGCCACGACTATGTCCGACACGCAAACGTGTTAATTTTAAACGTCATAAAATTCTCCTCGAAATAATATGGTATTACGGTATTTGATACTGGGATCGGCTAAGCCACAGAATATTAATTAGGTCTAATCGTCCCGGCCGGGATGTTTCCGTCAAATTATTAAAGCCCCTTTTTGTTACGTCTTCCAACATATAGTTCGCAAAAACTTTTTTATCCCGACAGTTCAGAAAGTATTCGAAACTTTCTAAAAACTTCTATAATATGTCTCTATATTTCTATTTGGTTATTCGTGATTTGCCTTCGAAATTCTCACAAAAACGTAACGCATACATCTTTTTCCTTCCTTATGTCTATTTAAATAACGATAAGACTGATATAGTTTCCGGTCTTTATTGATATAAAAAAATAAATATTAAAATAAAAAAACAAATATATGTATATATATATATACACGTTTCGAATGGTCTTTTACAATCGTACAATCACGCTTAACCAACTGTTATTTTTTTTTGTAGTAAAATAATTTATTGATTTCCGCGGTATATTACAATCGGATATAATGTCCGTAACGAATTGTCTACAAAAAATTATATCTTTAAGTACGATATTTTTTGTTTACAGTAAATCGGTTCCTATAGATCATTATATATATATTTATACTAAAATTATACCCGATTAATTCTAGTCTATTTGTAAATGGGTACCTTTATAATGTATGAGTACAAAACGAAAGAAACGGATCGTAATAGTGAAAACGAATAAATCAATTTCGATTTCCGTAAAATACATCCGAGGTATTTATTTAAACACTTATCGCGCCGTCGATTATACGTATTATAATCTATTAGTTCGTATTGCCGTTGAAATGCTCTAAAACGATACGTTGGTACAGCTAAATATAGTAAAACAACGAGTATTTAAGACCCGTTGTTTACGCGAAACGACGAATATAACGCGAGGGATTTTCGAATGGAACGGCCATCGCTATCGGCTGTTTTAAAAAAAAAAAACGTTAAACGAATATCGATTATTGCGAAACGATTATGTACATTCGTGGCACGCATTCCGGTCAAATCTTAGTCGCGCCACTTCTAAAACGTTTGTATACGAAAGTACACGCGTCTTTTCACTGATAACACGTATTTCAATACATATTTACCGAATTCGAATATTGTATATAAACGTACATATACGTAAATACGTCGAATGACTGACAACAAATGGGTGTAACATAACGATAGATCACCGGAGACACGGCGAAGACGCCGACTGATATCGCTAGATCAGTGACTATATGGACGGATCCGCACGTTTAATTGCCTATACCAATCATCCTCGTAAATTGGTAAATTATAGTGAAGTAAAAACGAAATACCGACGGAATATAAAAAATAACGACCAACGCGTATGACTATTTTGTAAATTGTTTTTCGCGTTACAAATCGAACAAATCAATACGTATCAACTACGCGCTTGAGACCGTGTTTCCTAAAAACTGAACGAACTACTAAAATTGGACGGGAAATTTTTCGGGGAATAAAAACGCGACGTTTATTTTCGGAATGTCGCGGCCACGTAATTACGCGGCGTTCATTTTAAACTTCATATTTCCGTTATATCTACCTACGAAGACGTATTAAACGAATTCGTAATTTTTTGTAAACGCCTCGTATTACGGATATTCGTTATTATCCGCTCGTTACTCATGTCTAAGCATTTAGATCGTTATCAATTCTGAAGGTCGTAAAACGAGTTTTCGCGTGCGGCTTAAGTCTTCATTGAGCGACGGCGTGTTCACGATGCATACCTAAATTACATAACGAAAACGTGTATAATGTATGCTAAAATCGCCAATAAATAAAGTTAATAATCAAAATGGCGAAATATACGTAATAACTAGTGAATAGCAATACGATATTACGCGTCGAAATTACCAAAAAGTTTCAAAATAAATATTGTTTGAGCGACTAAACGGTGCGATAATTAAAAACCCAATTCAGTACGTATGCTTTTGACAGACGCTTCGAATTGCAACATACGTCGTCAGAAATTTCGGAAGAACCGGAAACCTAAAGCGAATTTGCCCACGAAAATATTCAACGAATATTATAATTCCCGTCGTATACACGGCGCATCGTACGTGTCCAATTTTGTATCGTTGTAAAACGTGGAAGCAATTTAGTAGGCGTTTAATTCAATTATTTACACTTTTACTTTTTGTTTAAACGTACGACAATGTGTCAATGCATTTTCGTCATTGGGAAACATATTGAGCATATTTAATCCGCTCAATAATATTGTATCGTTATGGCGAAACATGGATTTGTAAATGTGATAAACTATCGTTCGAGAAAATTGTAGATGACGCGATATAATCGAATTCGCTTAGATTTGTGAGCACTACAACGAAAATCAGGTGTACGTTCCAGTGTTAGAATTGCCTACAATAATTTATGATCGCCGAAAACGAACGGCACACTAAAATCGTAACGACTGCCGGCGAAATACTATTCATCGTACGCGGATGTATAGATAAAACGTTGACAGATTATTGCACCGTTGCCCGTACCAGTGTATGGTAAAAAGGACATAAAAAATTAAACCGTAATAATTCTATTTACGATACTATTTAAAAGTAATGGGATGCTATTTTCATCGCGAGATAAAACGATCAACACTTGGGAAATATACATTATTTGCGTTACATTTTTCTTTAAAAAATTCGCGCCCGTTTCGATCGAAAACGTTTTGGTAATTTTATTATTTTCGTCACACCTGCTCCACCTTTGTTCTACATTTGTTTCGACTATGACGGCCATCGAATCTCGGTCTATGACTTTAATTCTTGAAAGAAATATTTTTTAAAGAATTAACGCGTGTTGATTTTGAAAATTCGACGAACATTTTTCGTATTCGTACGTATATATGTATTATTATTTAAGCGTCGTTGAAAATTAATACCGAATGACGCGATATAACATTGTATTCACTTAAGAGAATTAATATTCTTACAAGGCTCGTTCGTAGTGTTTAATATGGTGTCTGTTATAACCGTTTGAAATATTAATTAAACAAAAATATGTATAATTTTTTAAAGATCTATACGACTAGAATTTTACAGACAATATACCTATCTTTATATATAATTAACTTTATTTTATAATAATTTCTAAAAAAATATTACTTTAAGAACCAAAAATATAACGTGCATATAATATTATATGTAGCATTTTCTAGAGTTAGGCGACCAACTACGTTAAAAGTCCATCTTCCAAATAAAAATCGTCAACATACACGCAATATAGTATGGAAGGAAGTATTAGGTTAAGACCCGATTTCATAATTAAAACTGTGATGATAAAAAAATATATATATACTTACCTAATTAAATGATAAACAGTAAAAAGTAAGCACTTGTTTCTAATATAATGTTAAACTAATTGCACTCGAGATTTTTTATTTAAATAATCCGTTCATATTTTTTTATTATTACGTCGGTAAGATCGAAAAATATTATTCATATTTCATCAGCGTGTAATTTAAATATAATTCCCACAAAACACGATTTATCAAAAAAAAAAATACCGAGCATATATATATTTATCATTTTAGTTACTGACATAAACATACATTGAACATATTTTGAACGAGAATTATTTTTAGAAAAGGATGCTTTGATATACATTGTTACTCTGAAGAAACAATATGCATTGTAGGATTAAGATTTATATAGAGTAAATATTTGGAAAAAATATCTAAGTATTAAAAACGAAAAAACATGTTCAAAGGATTAAGTTTAGAATAGTGTCTTTAACATTCTATATAGGTTCAAAATTTTAAAAAAAAACTAAGTTTTAAAATAGGAAAAAAAAATTTGATAAGGAAAAAGTCGAAAATCGTACATATTAACATAAAAAATTTACGAAGTTAAGGTAATTTGTAATCCGTTGCACAAACATTTGATTAAAACGTGTCGTCTTATAGTCTTATACAAATCGGATAATACCCAACGCGTGACTATACTATAATTGCCTATTGGTAACGCCGTGTAAATGACTTTTTCGTTATAAATATATAATTTGTAAAAAACTATTTACAATAAAAATATGCGCTATGTGGTGATGGATAATGTGAGCTACATGAAAAAAAAGAAACCCAGAAGTTACATTTGATATTTTTAGTTTTTAATTTGTTATATAAATATATATATATTTGTAATTATTATGAGTGTAGGTCGCGACATCTTCGTTTAAGCCTCTTTTAGGGAGTTCCACGTATTGAGTGTAAGTGTTTAATTTGAAATGGGTATGACAAAGTTTATAAGACTGTTTCCTATAATTTATGGCAGACTAAAATTTTCCAAAATATATTCTAAGTCGAAAAAAAATGCGAAGGAGTTAGTTTAGAAAACAGTCTTTTGAGATTTACGCAAGACCAAAAATCAACTAACACATCCCATATGAAATATGCCGCTATTTATCCCTGTAAATTTTACTATAACGGACGGGGTCAAAATCATCACAGTAATATATGCAATTTTCGAAAAATAAGTTATTATTAACGCGCTGTACGCGTCAATTGTTAAAAAGTTGTCGTTTTACAGCTACCAATCGGTGGATACATATAATTATACTACAAATTGCCAGTCCGAAATTCCGTATAAACGCCGATTGATTTACGAACAATTTCTAACGTATACAAATTATTAAAATTATTTAAATAGTTTCAATACAAACGAATTGACGACGTTTGTTTCTAACACATTGTGACTACGATTCATGACCAGTTTATTTCAATCGGCTATACACGTTAAAGATGAAAAAACTAAAACATCACAAACTTCAAAAATACCGTTATGTAATTTTCGTTCGAACCACTAGCCGGGAATCGTCCTGTTGGGCCGCCGGTGGAAATCCGTGAGGCGACGTCGGGCAACGGGAATGTCGTCCATTTCGTCGGACGGCGGAAAAGTGGATTCGTTCCGAGGCCACCCCGTCACCCATATATGGTTGCTGGACGTAAGTGTTAAAAATAACGTCATTATTATTATACGGTGTTTTGTATTGGCTACCAAAGGTAAAGAGTAATACTAAGCGTTTTTTTTTACGCGTTTCGCCCATTTTGACATTTTCTGGTGGTACACGTAAAATACCGTTATTTCTATACCGGACGATCAACTTTCCGACTTGTAAACGAAAATCACGTTCGACGGACGGGTGGGGCGTGTATCGTAGGTTTTTCCGACTTCATTTCACTTTTCATCCGAGCCAACGTCTACTTGTTCCGAGTCGATCAAATTCACGCTTATTGCGCGGATTCGGGGCAAAGATGGCGACCTTGTTTTTCAAATACCCGAAAAATCGACGAAACTAATCGTTATATAAACACGTAATCAACCCGATCGCGTTATTGGTAAAGACGGGCAAACAAATGACAATTTACATTTCCCGAGACGTAAATAAGATCGACGTATCGCGTCGGTGACGTATTAAGAATTGTACAAATATTAGAAACAATTCGTTTTAAACGGATACATACGCGACAATTATTCGGGGCTGTGGATATTTCGTCTTCCGTCGTCGCGCTGTTGCGTGGCTCGTCGGCTACGCCACCCGATTATTATTATTATTATCGCGCAATGGCCATTCCGCGTCTCATTAAACGGCTTTGGTGTAAGTGACGCGTTTCTTTTTTTATAGAAAGCGGTTCCTTAACCCCTCGACGTCATCGCTCCTTATTAGAAACCTGCGAAACGTAAATTTACGTATTTCGCATGTTCGTTGATTACGCAGTAGTAATCGGTCGACGAATATTAATATATCGTATCTAGAGACGGTGATTATTTATTATACCTAAAACGATTTCGTGTTTTATTCCATATACGCGTAAATTACGGACAATTTTTTCATACGAATTATTCAACGGAATTTATACCAATTACCGTGCCGATAACGAAGAGCTTCCAACATTATAGATCTATTCATTAATCTACCTCATTTTCTTTGTAAAAAGAAAATTTAAAATCAAAATGTTAAAATCGCGAAAACAAATTATGCTATTATATCGCCACGAATTCCCGTAAACGGTCATATGTTTATATACACGATTTTTTGCAGAGATTTCCGTTGGGAAATAGATATCTATAAATAGGGTTAAAAATACTTACGTTTTGAGAAATTTTTACCGCCACTATTAACGTCCCTTATTGTATGAATATCCACGGGTTTCGAGTCTAACCGGTTCGGTGTCCATTTGTTTTTTTTTAAATCGATTACGTCGAGAATCATAAAACGTATTCTGACGGTTAGAATCGTTATGGAAGTCAAAGATTTTAGTTGAACGAACATGTCATTCAAATCTCAATACTGTAAAAAAAATTATATTTGTCTAAATAGAATTGTACGATTTCGTTATATAAATTTAGGATAATACGACATGAGGAAATACGTTTTTATAATTTCGTATTTATTTAATTCCGAATTATGTACGAAAATTCGAATCGCGTATAAAAAACGTATTTAAAAAATATGAACACGAGTGTGCACGTTCGCGAAACGAAATATGGGAAATATGAATAAATATAGAAATATGAAAAACTGGACCTGTTTGTGTTTGATGAAGATTTTTTCAAGATGTTCTTGAGACGAGTCGGCGGGAATTGATTTTTTATTTAAACAACTAGTTCATATTTTTTTATTATTATGTCAGTAAACTCGAAAAATATCATTCATATTTCATCTGTATGCAATTCGTATTTAAATATAATTTCCACAAAACGCGATTTACCAAAAAAAAAAAAATACCGATATTTATTCTTGTATATGTTATTTGACAGTTATAATTATGTGAAATTACAACCGAACCTAACACGTCTACCAGCAATTAAATATATAGTTAATAAACAATAACCGTTAAAATATCCGTTGTAAATTGTTTATTACGACGATATTCGGAGGGAAATATTTTAAAAAAATATCACCCGTACAGCGTTAACGGTAACGTTATAAAAATATTCAAGTGCCGAGGTCGGGCGTGCGAGGTGACGACCGCCGCTGAAGCGTTAGTCATTTTGAATCCAATGAAAAAAAACGGCGAATACAAGAATGGGTGAGAAAAAAAATTCGTAAATTTTGATCGCTATCTTTTCGCGTATGCGATCAAATAAACGACTATTGTTATAACGAATAAAGAAAATTTCGATGGCGTGGAAGATGTTATCGTCGATGTTCCGTTGTCCTCTAAAAAACGTAGGCAAATTTCAATTTAATTATTGTAACACACAATGGCATAGCACAATGGTTACACGGCGTGAAGTATAAAAACTACACAATTATTTCCTATACGTATAAGCATTATGTAGATGATAAACAACAAACCTACACTTTTGACACTTAGCGGCGATAAAGCATTCCGGGTACTGCGACTGTCGTCGTTCGACGAACGCCATTCGGTACGACGATTGGAGTTCCGGCGGTCATGGTGATAAAAGGGTCGTGGACATAATCGACGGAAGATTCAAGTAGTCGCCGTATGTTCAGAATGGATAATAATTTTTCACGTGGTTGGTATTGCTGAAACGTTACGCCATTGTTTGTTGTGTAGTGAATCGAAACGGTTGATTTTATAAGCCATAACGCAGCAGGTTCGACAAATCTCAATCTAAGAACTCCTATACCGAAAACTCTTTCCTTACTTAAAAAAATTTCATTAAAATCTGGCACAGAATATGGGCATCGTTAGATAGCAATTTCGCTTCCTACATTAGGATGATTTCGTCGATAATTCCAAATAAACGAGGATTTTACAAAACTGCCTCTCTCCTGGGTTCAAATTCGATTATTTTTGAAGCTTAGATCTCACCATAGTCTACTTTCTGCGCATGCATTCTGCTTTATACTCAATAATTCTCCTGTCTGTATGTGGTATGATGACAAAATTATTTGTGATTTCAACAATTTAATTTTGGATTTTCCATCACTTGATATCTTACGTCGTCAATTTTTCAGATTCCGTCACAATAACAACTAAATTGTAATAAATCCTTCATAGATCTTAAACAGTAGATCTTCTCCGGTAATAAAAGAAATTCTAAATTTTATTTATACCGCTGATTTCTTAATGTAATTTTACCTGTCATTGATCGGTATGTTTTTTTGTTTATGTTATAATTTACTTTCTATTTATAAATTAATTTTTTTTTACGTTGTTGAGCCGTCGTAAATTTAGATAAATTTGTAGAAAATAAACCCCCCACTCAAGCTCCATTTGGCTAAAGTTGTATTTTCCGTTGCGCTATTAAACCTACCGTTATCCATTAGGATAGTATAAACGCTCGTATCACATATTTACTGTTTGTCATAATTGTATGATAGAAATCCATACCGATATTATGGATATTAATTTTTTTTTTTTTATTAGCTTTTAATGTTATATTATTACAGCTCAACAATTTAAAAAAATATGGATATTAACGGCTATATATTTTGATCGATATCGATCATTTCGGGTACACGCACGTACCGTCTCGAAATAAAATAAAATGATTTAAACTGACAGAAAAATTGTGTATAATAATTATTTCATTTTTCGTCGACACAATTCGCTTTAGTAATTGACGATCAATAATCGAAATAGGAACGTCGGCTAAAATGTCCAGATGTGCACGATCGCTACCAAATGAATAGTGCTCTCGACACTGCAGATTTCCGTGACGACCGTCGTCAATTTTCAATCGTAGACGAAAATTTGATGACGAATAAATTCACGGAATTCACGAGTACTTCGCACAATCGGTAAATTGCCTCGGAGACATATATCAATCAATTCATCCATCTGAGATATCAATGTTCCATCACAAACATTCGGTGTAAGGAGAGAGGACGACATCACGGCGAGGGTGGCCCCAAGACGCCGTACGCGTGCGAATTTTGAACCAAAACGTACGGGAACCGATTCCGATTGATGGCACACCGGAGGCCACACGACAGTGTTATGAACCACTTGTCAATAGTCAGCATTTGTAACTGGAGTATTACTGACTGCCGTCATACGGTTGTGTCTGGATATGCGACGACAGCCGAATTCTACCACGACAACCCGTTAGTTGTTCGTAGACGATCGCGTGCGAAATTATAATTTTAATTAGTCATAATTTATTCTGTAAGCGTTAATAAACCGACTCGATAAAACGATCATTATTTAAACCGAATTAATTCCACTGTGCAAAACCCACGTTATCAAATTTCAACCACTGTCTAACGGTTCTAACCGTCCGACGGTGAAAACAACGGACTCAACCGTGGTGGTCACAACAGCAGAAGAAATTGTTAAAACGACGCGGGGAATAAAACGGTCCTTGAGCGTACTCGGACACACGTTCAGCGCGAAAAACAACCGATTTCACCGGTGAGCTAGTAAATTATATTCTGTATTCGTATTCCAAGTGTATACAATTAATAATTTTCGTCGTTCTTTCGAATAACTTTAATGCAGTCCATCATGCATAATTTTCAACGAGTAGCATAAATTATCCTATTTGTCTTTGATTAGTTTAAAATCGTTGTCGCATGTTTATATTTAAGACTACAAGGATTTTACATATTAATAATATAGGCCAGATCGTTTTGTCAAATATAATATTACATTCACGTTCTTGGATTTTCCCAATCGTATAACGCGTGTCCACTTGCGTATCTAATAATTTATTAGAGAATTTTTATATAAATAGGTTCAAAATATTATACGTTTATGCTCCCACCTATATAAATAAGGCTGTACAATTATAGACAAGTCGGAGTTATCAGCACTACATGCGTTGTGTGGACGCGAGCAGCGTTTACACGGCCCACGTACACAAAGGTAAACGCCGGCGATTAAAAATAATACCGAACGTTACGAAATTTCGCGAGCCAAATATAGAATTACCGATACGCCCCGTAGTTATCGGTAATGCGAACGCGAGTGAACGCCGTTCCCAGTTCGATCAAACGTTCTTGTTCTCTTCCCTTCGTAGACACCGATACCTATTGTCCAGGGAGGGACGGATTGAGTTCACGCCGTCTTCATTAAACGAGTGAGAGCGTCCGATCGAATCCTGCCGGATTTCCAACGTGACGAACGTGTGTCGTATGGATAATGACATCTCAATGGTCGTCTTCGACAGCCGCGTGAGTATCGCCGTCAATACGGGACCGCGCGTGGGATATAAATATAGAACGCGGTGCGTCTCGAATTCGATTTTTTCGAAAAAATTGCGACAATCGTCACCGACCGAATTTCGAGAAGGATTTTCCTTTTTCCAGCGATAGAATCCAACGTTATCGATAACTGGAAATCGAAATCGAAATGTTGCTTTAAATGTCCAGATGTGTACGATTGCCACAAAATATAAATAATGGTGCCCCGAAGCTTCTGATTTCCGTGATGACCGTCGTAATTGTTTAATCATAGATTGATGACCGGTAAATTCGCGGAATTCGCGAATATTTTCGCACAGTCGGTAAATATCTTCCGGAACCAAACACGCGTTCGTCCATCTGATACGACAATGTTCGACCACCAGAAATCGGTGCGAGCAAAGAGGAATCAACGAGTTTGGGGATCACGTCGAGAGCACGCATGACCAAGACGTACGGTAACCGACTCCGATTAATGGTGCAACGGAGGTTGCATGGCAGCAAAAAGTTGTACACGTGCCCTGTATACGGCGAAGCATTCAGGAACCGCGCCCTGTTGAACGAGCACGCAAGATTACACTGCAGGCACGGGGGAGAGTACGGACGCGTCATTTGCGACAAATCATTTTGTCAACGATTCGCGCAAGCGACAAGGTTGTCGAAGCGCGGCAGGACGTACGCCTGCGAAGTTTGCGCGAAAATGTTCATTAACAAAGGAAAGTTAAGCAGACATCGAAAGATTCACAGCATTAAGAAATGGCAAAAGTGCGACGCGTGCGCGAAGCGATTCGTCGACAAAAAGACACGGGCCAGACGTTCCCGCGAACACGGCAATTGCGAAAACCCTCGGGCGTACGTGTCCAGACGCGGACATTACGTCGCGGAGACAGCCGCCGCGGGAGAAGAGCTGTTCGCGTCACGTCGGCGCGGAAATGTTGGCAAACGCGCCAGGAAAGGACGTTCACGCAGTGTGTCGTCATGTCGTGCGAGTGAAACGGGTGAATCCGATACGACCGTGACCACGGCACGGGGAATAAAACGGTCTTCGAGCGTAATCGATCGCAGCGTGTCGCCGGTTCGGGATAGAAAAAGACCAAAGCACTACGCGCCAACAGGCACTACATGTGCGACGATCATTGGGTGGGAAGAACACGCCGGCGATCTTCGTCAATTTCCGAAGATATTATTTTCGAACGGCGCCGTATTCGTATTCGTACGTACGCGGAAATCTGCCGGCAATATTGAATAAACGATCGACGGATGATGCAACGAAATGTTAGGTACTATTATCCGTGGAACGAATACGCCAGATCACAAGGCGGTTACGATGAACCACACAGGGTGCGTCGTATAGATGACGGTTCTGTGCTAAAACATGGCACTGTTCGATCTATAATTAGATTGGGATGAACAATGCCCGTATCACATATCCACGGTTTGTTATCGACGATGAGAAATCCAAATAGAAATGTTGGCTTAAATGCCCAGGCGTGTACTATTGTCCAATACAAATATAAATAATGGCGCCCCGAAGCTGCTAATTTCCGTGACGACCGTCGTAGTTGATTTATCCTGGACGTAATATCGACGACTATTAAGCGCCCGATAGTGACGCGAATTTTCGATTTTTCGTTTAATTGCCTTCGAATCATTGAACGAATACAAATACGTCAATTTTAGATGGCAATGACGAAAGTCCAGAAGTCGGGACAACGAGCGTGCAGGATGGCGACGAGTTTGGCGTCCACGAAAACAGCAAACGGCGGCAAAAAGTCGTACGTGTGCGATGTGTGCGCAAAGGCATGCAACAACCGACTCCGACTGATGGCGCACCGGATATCGCACGATAGCAAGAAGCTATACTTGAGCGTCGTTTGCGACAAAACATTTGAAAATCGTCACCTAAAGAAGAAACACGAAAGAATGTACAGCAGGCATGATGAGCCGAACGGGTGTGCCGTTTGCGAGGATTCGTTTTGCCAACGATTCACACGAGCGACGAGTTTGACGAATCACGGGATGACGACGAATGATGGCAGCGGTGACTTCGAACAAACGTACAAGTGCGATGTATGCGCGAAGTGTTTCGCCAACGCCAGACGGCTGGTAAGACATTCCCGAAAGCACAACACTCGCAAAAAACAGCGCGCACACGTCTCAAGACACGAGCTTTACGACGTGGAGGCTGCCGTCACGGGAACGGTGCTGTTTTCGTCGGCTCTACATACCATGAATTCGACGCGGGGGATAAAACGGTCTTCGAGCGTACTGGATCGTAGCGTGTCGTCGATTCGAGCTCGAAAACGGCAAAAATATAATTCGTAACCGTCCATCATGTAAGCGACATCCGAATTCGGCGCAAAAAACACGGAAACGGACGATGTTCAGCGTAACGGTTTTTGGCATGAAAAACCGACAAACACTAAACGTATCGAAACCGCCGTGACGTTGAAAACATTTCACGATTCATCGATGGAAACATACGTCACGGACAAACAACAAACCTGCACTTTTGACACTTGGAGGCGATAAAGCATTCCGGGGACTGCGACTGTCGTTGTGCGACGATCGCCGTTCGGTATGACGATTGAAGTTCCAGCGGTCATGGTGATAGAAGGATCGTGAACACAATCGACGGAAGATTCAAGTAGTCGCCGTATGTTGAGAATGGACAATAATTTGTCACGTGGCTGGCATTACTGAAACGTTACGTCATTGTTTGTTGTGTAGTAAATTGAAACCGTTGATATTATAAACCATAACGCAACAGATTCAACAAATCTCAGTTTAAGAACTCCAATACCGAAAAATGTTTCCTGACTTAAAAAAAATTCCTTAAAATGTGGCACAGAATAAGGGCATCGTAAGATAGCAATTTTATTTCCTAGATTAGGATGAATTCGTCGATAATTCCAACTAACTAATTACAAACTGCCTCTATCCGGGGCGTTAAACGGTCTTCGGGTCTTTAAACGAGTACGCGATGTCAAAATGGCAATGATTGACGACCAGAAGCCCGGAAGATGAGCATGGGGAATGTCGAAAAATTTGGCGGTCAAAAGTGGTACACGCGTGAAATGTACGGCGAGGCGTACAACAACCGATTTCGACTGTTGCGTAAGAGATCGCATGACAGTAAGGTTAGGTTATTCGTGTGCATCGTTGGCGATAAAACATTTAGGAACTGTTACCTAATAAAGAAACACGGGAGACTGCACTGCGGGCATGAGGGACCGAACGGTTGCGTCGTTTGCGACGACTCGTTTTGCAAACGATTCACACAAGTGACGAGATCGACGGACGAATTTTGTCAGCGGTGACGTGGAGAGATCACGTACGCGGGCGGATCGTGCGCCCCGGTGTTTGGGAACTGTTTCCTATTGAATGAACACGCGACTTCGCAACACGAACGCGATGGGTCGAGGATGGGTTTTGTAAATGGTTCGCGGAAGCTACGACTTTGCGAAAGTACAATAGAGAACGAGTGATAATAGTGGTGACGTCCAACAGAGACGTACGAGGGCGACGTATGTGGGAAGAGTTGGCGAGAGGAGACTTGCGTGACATTCCCGAAGACACAGTAGCTGACGAAAACCTGGGTCCGCACGTGTCCAGATACAAACTGGACGAATGTTTACCGAAACGATTTTCGGCAACAATACATTGCACGTCTAACGTATAAACGTTACTGTCGAACAATTCGTATAATTCGTCGGTGGAAACATACGCCACAGAACAACAATGATTTGTTTAAACGTCGAATTACGATTATGTGATTTTCTTTTTAAAAAATATAAAAAATTCGAAAATTCCAATTATGTGTACGTATCTTATAATAATATACTTAATGTTATAATCGCCCAATACGATCGAAGCAGTATGGACCTGGAAAACTAGATCGCGTACGCGTATATGGAGACGCCAACGGTTACGAATACTTTCGCGTTTACAAAATATACGTTAATGTAATATACGTTAACGTTTTGACCAATTCCTAGGAAATCGATATTTAAAAAGCCGAACGAAAATCGAATATAAAAGTTGTCGAAAATTCGTTTCGATATATTTATTAAATAGTAATTATTTATCGAATTCGGTACTTGGCTATCGTATTTTTCGTTAAGTTCTTAGGTCCAAAACGGTACAAAGAAATACACCATATTCTCGTATACGCCGATCCTTCTCGATTATATTTTCGTCAAAAATGTTTGTCCTAATGGTCGACTAATAAAATCCATTTTTTGTTTCGTTCGCGCACTACACAAATTTTATCGAAATTTTAAAAGTACATTTTAAGTACAACTTTTGTTTTTATTCGCGTTAATGATTTACGAAATATTAGTGAAGGCAGGATATTGTAATGACTTAATTCGAAGTGCTTTAATAACGGAATATGTAACCGGTCGACGTCCTCCGTCTTTGATTTTAAGTACATTATATATATATATATATAAGTCGGCCGACTAACCGAAAACGAATTTATGTCCAAAATGTATTACGTCACAAACGATTTCCCCTTAAATCGCTACCAATTCATCAACACGTTGTATACTGTAGCCTATACGTAAATATATAAGGAGTGCTACGAAACGTTTCGTAATTTATAGTCGTTTGTAATAAATTAATAATTAAGGCGTAACAATTTCCTTATCGCTACAGACAGCGAATCATGTGTCGACTCTACGTTCTTATCCCCTTTAGACCTTTACTCGTATATTAAATCGGTTTGCTTACCATCCTGATTGTATTTGTTTAATATTTATTGTTATATAATACGTTTATTTAATGTACCGATTGAAGTTTAACGTATATATTTCACAAAACTTTTTTTAATTAGAAAAAACAATTTCCTAAAAGCGTAAAGAAAAATTTCGCCTTTTACGTGATCGAAATTGAATTTTTTTTTTTTTTCGGAAATCCGTTTCACTATTTAACGAGTTCGTTCTTTGAAAGAATATGGCACATAATACGAAGTACGTGATAGAACGCCGCCGTACAATTAATACGATCGAAATGAATATTGAAAATCGAAACGATAAGATTAGAAATAACGGGCAGATAAATTTAATAGTTTGTATTCTAAACAGCGCGTCGATAATGAATACGAAATTTGTGTCAATACATATGTATATTACGATACAAATTCGTCGTTATATTTGTAATTGAATTCGTTTTGGTCGCGTGAAAAAAATAATACTTTTTATAAACAAACGTTTATTTCCGCGAATCCGTTAAGTAGTTTGAACATTAACGACGTTCAAAAATAAAAACCAACGACAACTAAACGTAGAAGTAAACCGTTGATAGGCGTCAACGATGAGCGCGTAATATTAAAAAAAAAAAAAACGTTATTTCGTCGTTGTCGAAAAAAAAAACAAACTCGGCTATGTTTCCGTCGGAATATTCGGCGAAACCGTTGGAAATTGAAATTCGTCGAACATTCAAACGCACAATACACGGGTATATATACACACGAGATCGAAAAAAAAGACTTCCCGCGTCACGATGGGCGTGGAACGAAAATTTCAAAACACGAAAACGAAAACGGACGCGTGACGCGGAATTTGAACGCGCGTGTACAACACCTACAGGCTGGAAAATTTATCCGTAATATCGTTCGGCGGTATATAATGTAATCGAATTTCGTAGTTTTCGAAAAAGTCGAAACAGAAACATATCGACGTTTATTTTATCCGAACTCGTCGAGTCCTATAATTTAGCTCGAGTTCAATAATAATAATAAACGTCGAGAAATATTTATAATTTCGAAATTTCGCGCCGTTTCAAGAGGTTCAGCGCGTCTTACGTACGAACACGATTTCGCAACGAGAACAGTATCGACGAAACGTTTTCGAACCGATACGTAACTCGATCGAAAAATCTGAACGTTACAATTTTGGGCGTACGGATTTTTTTTTGTAAAGCGCGAGAACCGGTTTCCCGTTTGCGGGGGAATTCAACGACGAGTTTTGTTCCGGATTTTCAGCGATTATCGCCAATTACCGATCAATTTACGTACGGTAGGTAGATCATCGCGATTACAAAATCATTGCCCGTAGGTTCGTTCATGCCGAAACCGTCCCCCGGCCGCGGTAAAGCCCGTTCGCCCGTTGATATTCGATAACGTTATCGCGTAATGAAAAACGTACGAAATTCCTTTTTTTTTTCGAGAAGTTCTTTTTAATTGTATTCGCTACTAAGTTCTATTCAAGTATATCGTATACAACGCCAACGTTCCGGTAATGACGGACCGCGTGCACGGGTACCACATTTTCGACGGGTTTCGCGCGTTTACTGTTGTAACATATTTTTTGAATAGATTGCGAACATCGACGATTCGATCGGTCTCTCGGTATAAACTGCGTCGGGGACACGCGTTTTCCGTGCTCATCGCCCGGTCCCGTCGCTCGCGCCCGTAGGCGGACACCGTGTTCGTCCTGCACACGTACCACCATAGATGACGATCATTGATCATGGACGACGAAAGATCCTCCCCGTAACGACCACAATCATTCCGTCCACTCGCTCGTATCTAGGCGAGTGTGCGCTCCATTCCGTTTTCGAAAATCACCCCAATTTTCGTCTAATCCGTTCGGCACGCCCGACGCTTTCCCATTATTCCGAGTGTTTCCGTCTAATAATATTCCCCCTAACCTAACCTCCTCGTTCGCCGCTAAATGTCCCGCTATTTTTAGAAACCCGTCGTCCAATCCGATTAGTGTATCGGTCAATCGGCGTCTCCATCGACGGTGTCGTTTGTCTCGTTTTGCGAAATCCGTCGTCGTCGTCGTCGTCGTCGTCGTCTTTCTACTCACGGGGTACTTATGCGTCCACGTATCGATTTTTCGGCTTCCAACAGCCGTTATTCTACTTACCTACGTCCCCAATGGAAATGCCCCAATCGTTCCGATTGTTCGTCTCGTTCGAACGGTGGGACGGTAATTACCACGGCGGCGGCACAATATATTGGACGTCGTAAATTTGCGGGTGACGTACGCGCTGAAAATACGAGCGACGACGTATTTATTCGTGTTTACACGCGAATTACAAGTACTTATAAAATGATATATATATATATATCTCGGGCGCGTATCTTTTCGGACGCGGAGGCGACAATAAATTTGCGACGCCGTTAAACCGGTAACCGCGGAAAATAAACATCGTCGGACGCGTCGGGCGTAATTTATTTAAATTCGTTCGCGGCGTACGGCGTAATTTTCGCCGGATACACCGGTAGGAAATTTGCGGCCGGCTTCGTGCTGTTACGTCGAACGGGCGAAGTATAATCGATTCGCGTCCCTAAAACGTCGAATCGCGCGGACAATAGGGACGGAACGGTTGGTAAAGTACGCCGGTCGGAATGCCGGGACGTTAAAACACGACCGGTAAATCAAATACGCGTTCGTCTAAAAACGAGTACGCGGACCGATTGGTTAGGTACGGCGTGTTACGGCGGCGCGATAACGCGGAAAATGTTTTTCTTTTTTTCGGACAATTTACAATCCGTATTTGGCAACACTAAAAGTAAAAAGGATGACTGACATAACGCGTACGTTATGAAAAACGACGCATGTTAGCACAAGATGAGGACGGAAAATGTTCGAATGAATGTTCGTAAAAATGTTCGAATCGTCCAACTCGTCGGACCGAAAAAAGCCTTCGTCGCGTTAACGCGACGCGAACGAATTATAATGATACGACCGAGCGGCGGCGACGGTGAATTTGTATTCGTAATTGTATCGAAACCGAACAAATATCGAAATTGAACGATAATTGAGTCGGGGAGGTACACGTTGTTTTTACGATTCCGTCGCTTTTCGATCAACTTTTACCGTTAACAAGCGCCGTAGACGAATTTTACGTATTTACGAAATGTAAACATTTCGGGGTGGAAATTTCGAAATAGCGCCGCGGCCGTTTATTACGTTCGTACGGTCTTATGGACGGCGACGGAAACGTGCGAGAAGAAACGAAGAATAAAAACGAACAAAAAAAATAACGAATATAAAAGAAGAAAAAAACGTCCCGCGCGCGCGCGCGAACACTCTCCGGGTCGGTGCCGATGTTCGTGGCGTGCGCGCGCGGGTTGTGATGGGAAGGGAACCGGCCAAACCGGTTATCGGTATAACCCATTACGTGACGCCGCACGTCCGGATTCGTGTTGATGTCTTTATTTTCTTCGGCCGTGTGTCCCCGGGGCGAAGTTAATAATAGAGAAGTAATCCGTTTACCGTGGAGAGCCGTCGGCTTCATCGGCGGCGGCGGCGGCGGCGGCGGTTCGATCGCGGTCACGGGCGGGTCGGGCGGGCCGGCGGATGTTGCGTGCGTG
>JAIPRN010001291.1:0-49531 GCA_025469175.1 Geopemphigus sp. TES_GeoC_2020 | reverse complement strand
TATATATATATATATATATATATATATATATACACGACGTGTACGCTTGCGCTTAATTAATGGGAAATGTTTTGTTTATTTGGACGAAAATCATTCGCACGAACGACGCGCGTGCAAAAATAAACGCGAGTGAAAGCGCGATGATCGTCACGTGCACGAAGTAAAAAAAACGTGTCGCTAACATCGCCAATAGAGTTTCGTTTACTAAATATTATTTACACACGTTCAACACTCGTCCACCACCGGCTAAATCCTTTGAGCGTTTTTAATGCCGACAATTCGGCTCGAACGATATTCGGTAATATTTTCCGGAGTCCAAATACTTCGCGTAATAATAATAACGTTACCGTCACGACGATGTCGGAAACGGGTTTTTTTCCGCGCTTTTAAAACGTAAGGTTTTTATAATCGTTCCGTAAATTGAACAACGTTCGCGGGCACTCCGAATAAACGTCGTTTCCCTATCGCGTAAATAATCGCCGTTGTTGTATATTTTATAGTTATTAATAATTCGTCAAGTGCTCGATCGAAAATAGTTTATAGTAAAAAAATTAAAAGCTTAGTCGGGTTAAAAACGAATAGTTTTATCCGTCGTAATTAGATCGTGCGACGAAATCGAGCGTAAATATTCGTCGGAGATTGTTCGACGCGCGTACTTCGAGTCGTTAAAAATGTTTATTAGACGTACAATTGCACCGACGCGCAACGTATCGCGTAGACGATGTTCGAAAATAAGTTTCGGTATTATAAATATATGAACGGATATCGAGTTCGCCTTATTTGGCAACCGCTTCGTTACTACTCGCCTATCGCCGAACGGGCGCGATATTTTTAAATCTTCGGCGTTTCGATCCAATTAAAAGTGACGATCCGCGACGTTATTTTGAACACGAGCTGCGAGCGTCTTGTCCTAATTTCGCGAAGCGTCTAGTTGTTGATCGCGTACAATCGTACCATTTTATTTTCGACTAAACCGGCGTTCGCGAAACGGGCGAATATATTATATAACCCGTTTATACGGTAATAGCGAAATACCGATATTGCGAATAGTGTACGCAATCTGGTCGATACGTTGGGTTTTGGTTGTGGTTTTACTCGGATTCTTTCGGCCGGGCGTTTTATACATTTATTATCGGCCGGCGATGATAAAAGGCGACGCGAACGAAGTAGGACGGGCGCAACAACAACGCGAATAGTATAGAAACGTTTATTTCGAAACGATTAACGCGCTAATAAATACATGTGTGTTTTGTTTTATTTATTTCGAAACTCGATAACTGTTATTGTATCATCCCCGTGTAAAACGACGCAAAAATCGTCTCGATATGTACAAAATGAAAAAACGCGTCGGTTTTCTTCCGTATAAATGAACGTAAAGCGTGATTGTAATTTTGATTTGGTGTGCTTGTTGGGAGGCGGATGGCTTAGAAACATTTGCGGTGGACGATGCCCGGGCCGGATTCGTCGTATTCCTGTTTGGAGATCCACATCTGTTGGAAGGTGGACAGGGAGGCCAGGATGGAACCGCCGATCCACACGGAGTATTTACGTTCGGGCGGGGCGATGATCTTGATCTTGATCGTGCTGGGGGCCAACGCGGTGATCTCCTTTTGCATTCTGTCGGCGATACCCGGGTACATGGTGGTGCCGCCGGAAAGCACGGTGTTGGCGTACAGGTCCTTCCTGATGTCCACGTCGCACTTCATGATCGAATTGTACACGGTCTCGTGGATACCGCACGATTCCATTCCCAAGAACGACGGTTGGAACAACGCTTCCGGGCAACGGAACCGTTCGTTACCGATAGTGATCACCTGCCCGTCGGGCAACTCGTAGGATTTCTCCAGCGAGGTGGACGCGGCGGCCGTGGCCATTTCCTGTTCGAAGTCCAGAGCGACGTAGCATAATTTCTCCTTGATGTCGCGGACGATTTCGCGTTCAGCTGCAAAGGGCGCGAATACGCGTTACTATTGCCGGTAAGCAGAGAAACGATTGGGCATTGCAGGAGTGTGTGTGTGTGGGGGGGGCGATTTTCGGGCGATTACGTACCGGTGGTGGTGAAGCTGTAACCCCTCTCGGTTAAGATCTTCATCAAATAGTCAGTCAAGTCGCGACCGGCCAAGTCCAAACGGAGGATGGCATGGGGCAAAGCGTAACCCTCGTAGATGGGCACCGTGTGGGAAACACCGTCGCCGGAGTCCAAAACGATACCGGTGGTACGACCGGAGGCGTACAGGGACAGCACGGCTTGGATGGCCACGTACATGGCGGGCGTGTTGAACGTTTCGAACATGATTTGGGTCATCTTTTCGCGGTTAGCCTTCGGGTTCAACGGCGCTTCGGTCAACAGGATCGGGTGCTCCTCCGGGGCCACACGCAATTCGTTGTAGAACGTGTGATGCCAGATTTTCTCCATATCGTCCCAGTTGGTGATGATACCGTGTTCGATGGGGTATTTCAAAGTGAGGATACCACGTTTGCTTTGGGCTTCGTCGCCCACGTAGCTGTCCTTTTGTCCCATACCGACCATGACACCCTACAATAAACAGCGGAGACCCGTCGATCACATATCGGAACGACGCGGCCGGACGGCAATAATAATAATAATAATACGACGGCCCGGTGATTTCCCGTCGATCGAACGTGGTTTAGAAAAAGAACGACGAGAACAGTTTCGGTGCCGCGAAGGAGATCGCGGAATTTCGGCCAACGGGTCTGACGGATAGAATAAATCAAACAAAGACGATTATACGGACGCAGCGATAGGTGGACAACGGACGTGGCGGGGAACGCGATCGTATTAAATATATCGGAAGGACGGACCTCGCCGGGGTTCCGCGGTCACTGCGGTCAATAACGATTAGATCGATCGGGACCGCGGAATTTATTTAGCCCGTTGGCGGGCCGGGCGAATCGATTTTACGACGGGAAACGTGAAATAATGGGCCGGAGAACGCGAACGATTTGGTCGACATATTCCTCGGATATTCGAAGAAAGCCGGGACGGCGGCCGATCTAAATTTATAAAACGGTCCGCGCGCGTTCCGCGTTTATTTTTACACCGTTCCAGACCTCCTCCGAGTGTTTCCAGCCGTCGCGGTGTATCTATTTTTATCGTACCCGACGAAATCTACGCGCGTTATTTATATAGGCGACGGGGAGGGGCAAGCCGCGGGAGAGGGGGCGGAATCTGTTATACGTGAAACGGTAGAAGGCGACGAGGAAAAATTCTTTGGCTCCCGCGCAGCGTCCGCCCGCGGCTGGCGGCGAACGGCCGAGTTTATTTTTATCCCGTCCCGGGGCGGGTTGGCGAACGGCCTAATCTGCCGCGCGCACCGCTACGGCGGTAGACGACACGATAGACGCGTCGGCTGTCCTATTTTCGGGACGCCACGCCATTTACGGTCACAGATCCAGGACGGTGGCCAAGCCGTCCGTTCAATTATCGTCGGAAGACAAACGTTCGGCGTCGAAATTTTTTCGCGTACCTAAGGTACAAACCTTAGGTATAAACCCTCCCGCCGCCCACTTGTCGAAAAATTTTTCGAATAACGACCGTTTAGCGTACCCGGTAATAAATTCGATACCGACCTGATGACGGGGTCTGCCGACGATGGACGGGAAGACGGCACGGGGTGCGTCGTCTCCGGCGAAACCAGCCTTGCACATACCGGAGCCGTTGTCGACGACCAAAGCTGCTACATCATCGTCACACATTTTGCTGGTTTGGGTTTTCGGACCTGGATAAAAAACAGACGAGCAAACGAACGTTTTAGCCGGTGGACGCTTTAGACGAACCGGCGTGAAATCACGGCGTACGCGACGCAAAAACGCGGAAATATCGGAATGGCAGAGAAAAACGCGAATGGTCCGCGCGTATTATTTCGTTACCGCGTGTCGAAAAACTGAACGCCTAGGAGAACGTTCGAAGTACCCGTACGGAAAAGCGAAAAAATAATTTGCGTTTTTCGCCGAAAAATATTCCAAGTCCCGGACGACGAATCGCCGGAACGATCCATTAACGCCCGGGGTGTTAAACGTAAACGTCGCTGGTTCCCATACTCACTGGTTTACGATGGGAATTTAGAATCGAACGACTGCGCGGCGGGTCTGCGGCTGGCTGGCTGGCTGATCCTGCGGTGTGCTAATGAACGGACTGACGGTCGGTGCCGACGGTTTTATAAACGGAGCCCGGTCCAAAAATACCGGCAGCCGCCGCCCATACATGGCGATGCGACGGGGGGCACAAAACACTATTTTCGGGGCGCGGCCGGCCCGCCATATATGGTTCGGGCCGGCGACCCTTCGTCACGAGCGGCATCGCGGGAGCGGGCACAATCGGTTCGCGCGCGCGCCGCTCTTCGTCGCAGACGTTCCCGCAGCAGCGGCTCGGCCGCCCGGCGTACGGCGCACGGGAGGGGGCCATAGCTAGAAATTGTCCAAAATTCGACATTTTTCCCGCACGACCACCGAGCGATTTTTGTTTACGTCTATTTTTACGCTGCGCGTCCGGCCGGACCACCGCTCGCGGACTTTCAATGACCCAATATGGGGAGGCCCGACATCATTTTCGCGATACACGACCGTTCGGGTTTATTTTCTAATACGTTTAAACGTATTTAACGTATTTTATTATGCGCACACACGCGCGAGCGCGCGCAATACCGTTTACCATTAACACGATTCAAAAAGTACGTTTTAAGTCGTCGCGTTCGGTACGGCTAATGTTCCGCGCAAACTTGTAACCTTATCGTCGTATCGAAATCGTATTTCTCCGCCGCGCAAACCGTACCGAATCGCCGATTCGCGGCGGTATAATCGTAATTATCGTACTGGGACGGACGACTTTATCCACGAAAACTAATCGCCTTTGACAACAAACGTTCGCTATCGTAAAAACCGCGACCCTTGTGAATGCGCCCGGTACGAATCATCCGATTTCGATTTAAAACACGCGTTCGAATTCGTGAACGTCGTTTCTAGGTTTTGTGGGGACAAAATTCAAACACGAATTGGATATACGATTATTTTTTACGAATAGTATTCTATCAATGGTGGGTGTCGTGAACGAACATCGTAACGTACATATCGTATAAGGACCAATGTTGGACGAGTTTTACCTAAACGTGACAACGATGTTTTTGGTAACGATTAATAAAAAGACGTTCGATGTTAAGTATTTTAAATCTCGGAATCGAACAAATTATCGTCGAATTTTCTCGACAATCTATTATTTATACGATAATTGTTGACTTATGTCAAAACGTCAAACTTGCCGATTAAAATGAATTAAGTTTTTGCGACGGGAAATGCTATGGATTCATATGGGCGCTATTTGGCGAGTTCTTCCAGCCTTCTCTGCAGGTTCTATAAAGCGATTAAATCTAATAATAACCAGTTACAATTTTAAATTCCTCCTAATTTTCGCGAAATGAAGTAACTTTGATTTGAACATACTTTACAGAAAAATAGCTCGATAAAGTTTACCAAGGGCCGAATTCTAAACGCATTTTCAACATTTCCACGACCTCGTAAACATCGTAAATTGATTAAAACGGTTTAATTTCACACTAACCCACCGCTCGCTTACTTACTTTGGGACAATTAGGGAAATCGGTATTGCGTATATATTATTATAATTTATACGATTTACTTTGAACAAATTCTGAGACTAACCGATCCGATTTAAATTTTTTAAATTAACTTTAACGTTAAAGTCGTAATTAAAATTCGCTCTTTAAATACACTACGCGTAAGCCAAAGGTTAAAAATCTATGTATAAGTTTCGGAACCAGCGAAAACTCAAAATGTTGTCAGAACGAAAGTTAACTCCAAATCCGGATTTTTTTTACCACTTTAGAACCGCCTTAAATAAACTTCTGTCGAATACGAGTCATTTAATTGAATTTAATTGTTTACGTTAAATTTAAAAATACCGCTAGATGTTTCGGCTTGATTCTAGTAGTTGACTTCCAGAAACAAAAATCTATTCGTCGCGGTGTATTTAAAGTGAGCTTATTTAAAAGTAAGATAAGAAAATGTATTTACGTCGTTATTTTTAGGAAATACACGTAATCCTGTAAAATTGGTTGCCACATCGCTCGTTTCGTTTCTACTGGAAAAATCTTAAAATATATAAATAGTTCGGTAACTTTTGAAAATAACTTTGATAAATTGTTTAATATAGGGCCGTTTAGCTGCTATTAATATATCAAGCAAAATACAACAAATTCAAATAAACGTTATAATGTATTGTTACGGCATACCGGCATTGTCGAATTCATTCGCTATTGAGGGACGATGATTTTCTATAGGCAGACGTATCGGAAAGGAAAATATTTCAATATCGTATTCATACAACGCTAGTCACGATTATTAAAAATATCCTCAAATTTAGTTTCGCTTATTACTTTCGAAAGTTCGAGAGTTTAAAAAATGTATTATTTTCGCGAACGCTTCGACCGTTTTTCGTTTTACAAAATTGGTCGACGTATTCGAATCATAAACGAACAATAAATACCGTACACTCGTTAATATTATTTACGTTTGGTTAAATCGATTTTACACTTCTTTCTCAAATTTTTTAAATATTCCGTAATGAAACTTATTTATATACCCGATTGTACGATAAAATGTATAATTTTTTCGAATACTAATTTCAAACTTATCGTTATGGTTCATTTCCAATTAACTTCTATACTGCTTCTATGAAGTATAAAATCGTATTAAATATGTTAACTACTTTCGATCAATTAATATTGTTAACGAATAATAGGTATATATATTTATGCGTTTGTGTGTGTGTGTGTGTGTATTGTATAAGCACATGGAATAATTCTAAAAATAAGTGGGTCAGATTTAAACGTAAAATTGATATTCAGTCAATGTATTCGTTGTATTAAATATATTCCATCGCCCAGTACAATATACGTTTTGTATTTTTTGAATTTTCGTTAACAATCTATAAAATAATTTTATGGTCCTATACGTATTATATTCGTATAAGGTTATTATTATTGTCACGATTCAAACGGCGGTGTTTTTTAATTGAATTTAATTTTGAATTTGGTCTGAACCAAACAACCGATTAAATAAGAACAATATTCCGTATAGTTTATTTATACCTCGTAGGTCTATAGGTTTATACGATATATTTATAAATTGTACGCAATAGGCAAACAAAATTTCGACTAAAGGACATCGGTGTCGATAGCGAAATAATAACAATACACGTCGATAGCCTATATTGTTCTACGGCACAATAATAGTTAAAACGATAATACGCGTTTTTAATTAGTTGGTATCAAATAGAATGGACGCAATAACAATAATTCGAAAATAATCGAAATTATGTAACGACATATTTCGCTTTAAAAGGATTTATTAATCCGTTCGTAGTTACGTTTATTATTTCAATTTAAAGGTTTAAACGGCTCAAGTATTATAGATGTTATTCGGATTTCTTACTTTATTACAATTATGATTGCGAACTATCGTTAATGTATTCCATAAAATTATCAAATAATCGATTCCGAAAATATATACATACGAGGGGTGACTCGTTTAGGCATTCACGAAAAACGTTTACGATTTATAATTGTATAATGGATAGTGTACATGTGTACTAATATACGCCTATTGCCTTACTCTCCGAGTTAGGTGTAATAATATTGTTGACGTTCAAATTAAACCGACCGTCGTCGTATTGTTTGTATATACGGAAGAGCGTATTTGTACACAGTTCTAGCGAATGTGCGCGTCTAAATGTAAATCAAGTATTTTCGTTTGGGTCATAGGCAGCTAACCAAATTTTTTCTAAAAAAATTTTTTTTCGATTAGCCGTTGGCATGTTAAAAGTGAAAGTTTGTAATCCCGAGGAAATCGCGTACTCGGTATTCGTATACTGTATAGGATTGGTACAACGGAAGGTTTTTTGTAACGATCGTTTTTCAATATTGAGTTATACAAATATATATTATATATTTGTACTTACGAGTTGAACAAATAACATAATAATAACTATAAAAATATTCGAAAACGGTTTCGACATTAATCGTACAATTATTACGTTTGTTTATTGTCCATCGTTACTATAACCGGCGAAATATGCGTCACATACTACGTATAACAAAAATAGATGGCTGGTGTAGATAATAATAATTATAACAAATGTTCCGAAAAAATATCGTTGATATTATATATACATTCGAAATTATCGTTAAACGGAGTCAATATGAAAGCGTTTACAATTTTCGTTTTCAAAAATTCGCGCTGTAAGTATTTTTAATCGTTACTATAAAAGTAAAATAAATCGTGACCGTCGCTACTACCACTATAATAGGCACAACCTATATTTACGATACGTTATTGTGAATCGTAGTGGGAGAGGTATGTAGGAACGGGCCAAAAACCGTTTTAATCCATTTCGCTATTCTCAACTATTCGGTCAGTTTACTTATTCAGTTATGACGTGATCCAACGAAATTCGTTACACAGTATTCGCTACAGTTTTTATTGTAATTTTTTTATTTTTAATAAAATCTATAAAAATATAAATAACATTTTTGGAAATACATACGTCCGAATAATGTACACTTTTATATACTGTCCGATCCAAACTAATATGCATACATATTATTAATAACACTTATCGAGTTTTAGTGTTTCGAGTGAAATATATGAACGATTTCGTTTTTTTCATTTTTCTTCGAAGCGTCTTGGAAAGGTTTTTTCTTCTTTTCGTTCAATAAGTATATACATAACAGAACTGCAACACAGTTCAATAGACAAACATATTAATGCAAACGTTTTAAATAATAAAAATATATTTAATGAATTAACTTTACCGTACGACGTAATTTGATTATAACGTTAAAAGTTTAACAGAATTATTTAAAAACATTGTTACCTATATATATAAACTTAACTAGAAATATTTAATTAAGTATGATTTTGTTAATTTTTTCATTTTCATTATGCATTATTGTTCTTTGCAAAGTACGCGATATTAATCTTATGACCTTGAAATTTGTAAAAAACAAAATCGTATAGGAAATACTTTATAAATACTAACTTTATAACGTTTTAATTACATATTTCTTATTTTCGTGAAAATAGTTGACCAGGTTCACATATAAATCGAAAGATTTATTTATTACGCGTTTTTATTAACAAAAATTGTAATTAAAACGAAAATCGATACATTCGTTACAATATACGGTCACGAATATTTATGATACAGTATATTTATTTATTTTACTTACCGTCAAACAATTAACCGTTTTATTTCGTACCGCTTACAATAGTAAAAATGTACGCGACTAGGGATTACCAATATTAATAATGTGGGATATAATAGTAGGCTATGTAGAACGTGTTTAACAGGTGACGTTAGATGTCATTTAATATTTACACAAGTTCTTTGTAATTTCATCTGTAGACCGTGACGTAATTATTATACGACGCTTATATTAAAGTTCGTCTAAAACGTAATCATTTCACGTTTTTTATATTATATTCTCTTGGAAAACCAACATGTTTATGTACGATGTATATAATAAAATAGTTCCCCTTTAAAGAGTTTAAATAATTACATTTCGTAGTTATACAAGTTTAATTTAATTAACAAAAAACTAAGCGAAGAGTTTCGTAAAAAGTTATAAGCTCTGCCATGTAATAGATACCTCTCTAATAGTTTAATACATTTAATTAGCAATGCCGACGGTTGACAACGTTAAAAGCTAAATAATCGTATCGTTTGTTCAGAAACGATTATTGGTAAAAATAATTTACAAATTACGTCTTCGATAAAGCACAATATCGTTGCCAGTTCATTTTATTACTAAAATCACTATGTAGATAACGCCGAAAGTAATTATAAATTGATTTAAAATTAATTAAATTATTTTATCAGAAAACGCTAATATATTATTTTTTTGACCGTATTACAAATACGTCCGTATAACAAATTGGTTTTTTTATCGCCTACTTAAATAAGTTACGTGGGATTTAAATTAACGAAACAATTATTAGTTTGTAATTTTTTTTTACGATTTATATTTGAAAACCGTATACAAATTAGAGTATCGGAATTTGTAACTTCTTAATAAATCAAACGATTAATAGATGTTTATTAAATTATCTAACAATTAACGTGTTAAGTTTATACTTGCATCTGTTTCAAACGTTAAAAATTCTGTTTTGATCTAATAATAACTTCTTGAATAATATGTACATAATAGTGTTCATTGTTCGGATTTTATGTAATTTTCTATTCGTATTCCGTACGTATTTCGCTTTTTTTTATTAACGTCGTTCAATTTAAATTATACTTCTAATAATAACTTTCCGTGAAAATCGAATCAAATAAAATGTATTTAAGAAAGTATACAGATGGTAAAAATTTAACTATATTCCAATGCGTATTTGAATTTGTTTTTTCGATCGGTAAAATATGTTTAAATGAATATTTATTAATTATGAATAAATTGGTAAAACGTCTATATATATTTTAAATTTATACATTCTCATAAAACTGTTATGAAAGGATAAGTACGCGTATTATCATCATGGTTTTTTTGTTACTGCTCAGTTACACAAACGAATTAATGTAAATAAATCAAATACTTGACAATATGAAAATAAAGTACGTTATTTTGATACGTAGGGGAACGAGACGCGAAAATATAAATATTATACAAAAGTCCGGTACGTACATTTCAATAATTTTAAAGGGACAGACAATTGTAAATTCAATATAATTACATAAACATTATGGCGAGCTTACATTAACGTAACAACAAAAGTTTCACATGATTTACAACTTTTAAAATAAGATACCCAGGAATAAATTAGGCCGCTGAAAATTCAGAAACATTCCTGATAATCAGCTTCCTAAAAAAAAAGGAATTTAAAATAAATCGTTTTACGATTCGCAAATATAAATATATATGTATTTATTATTTTTATAATATAGGAAATTATAATTTTTGTAAAATTGAACGAGACTGACGCAAATTATAATAAAACAATTGCGTATAATCGATAATACCACCATTGGTAGTCCAAAGTAAAATAAGTTTGAATCATACGTTTTTAGAGAGGAATATTTATGTTATATCGTATGTAAAGTGTATTTCGCGTGTGTACAATTAATTCAAATAAATTTAATAAAATCGATAAAAACCGGCGGTTAAAAGTTTACAAAAGAAATTTTCAACTAACATGGTTAAAATTGCGAAAATATATTAACCCAACTCGATCGGAAAAAGTTTATGTTTTACGACGAAAGTTGAGATTTTAACGCATAATTATTTCGCGAAAATAGAAACGCGACGATACACGAATCCATTTTGTACGTTCTTAACATTTCGTTAAATTATTGGGCACGAAGATCGTAGAAGAAAATTAATTACGTATTTTGCGTTTCCATTATAGACTTATTCGACGTATAGTTCGAAATTAACGAAAGTCATTCGGATTGAAATCGTGACGAATTTATACGCCTACCGCGAATTTACTATATTAACCGATAGCCGCGAAGTAATAACGTTGTTACTGTACAATAATTTCGCCTAAACCATGGGCCGGTTGATTTTCGTTTTTCCAGGGGCCAAAACCCCGTCGCATTCCGCCACCGTGGATACCGTTTATTCGAATATGGAAGTTTAACGTTACGTAGGCTTGGTATTACGTTTCAATTGACGAAAAATGGCGTTTTACATTTCCAAAGATTTTTACCGAATTATCGTGGTACGGAATAACGTTTATCGCGGATTACCGTACGAACGAACGACCGTTTTATTCGAAAACAAACGGCATCGTCGTCGACTACATAATCGACGCGCGGATCCCGTTCGTGTAGAAGTCGACTAGACGTACGATACGTACACGGTGACACAATTGGCGTATGGGTAACAATATGGCGCCGACGTGTTACGCGTTAATCGTCCTGACGTAATAGCGTACGCGTCCACGAATACCCGTGGACCGGCGATTTCTTTTTTGTTTTTGAACGTCTTAAATCGCGCGTGTAATTCGAGAAAAACGAATCAAGCGTTTTCCTTTCGTAAACGATCGATAACGTACTGTCGTATAAATATATATATGTGTGTGTGTGTGTAATCTATCCGCGACGTACGTCGACATTTTAACCGGAAACGAAGTTCCGGCGGACGTTTTCGTATCGACTGGAAAATAAAGAAAGAAAATAAATACCCGTAATAGTCGGGTACACGGCGAGGGTCTCGTTTGTACACGCGCAGCGGGGGTACTCGTTTAACGGGCGTTTTATTTACATTTACAGGCGTATTGCACGATACGGAAACTTCGTAATATAAAATATTTATTAACGTATGCCCAGAATAACGAACACCATAATTGGACCGCTTCTGAGGACTAAAATAGCACACACACGCGCGCGCTATAAAGGTATACCGCGCTGTATGGCGCGCGAGCGAGCGCACACACGCCCTAATAATATAACGGTCCTACTGCTACGTAAATATCGTCGTATAGAAAATGAACTTAAACGTAAATCGAATGTATTTCGACATAAAACACCGGCATTCCGTCGCACCGGGGAGGTAAACTGACGCGCGAGTTTATTATGTTCGGAAAGGAACGTCGGGAAAATACTGTTTTTCGAATACAAACGGCGTACGCAACTACGTAGGTTGGGCGATTATTGAGTCGAACGTGACAAATGTTCAGTAAATTAACGTTTTTCTGACCATAGTAGAACGGATTTGTACCTTCAATTTGCGACGGACCCATTGTTTCCCTGAACGTTAATAACATTGTCGCCGACGTTTCGTAGGATATTCGTTCGTTTCGCTTTGTGTCACGAAATGATTGCGTAAGAACAACCGACCGTGTGTTAATCCATCGTTGACCTCTCGAGTCGAGTCGGTAATGACGTTACATACGCGCCAATTTTAATGTTTATTATTCGGCCCATAATTAAAACGGATTTTTCATTTGTCGACGTGTACAGAGCTACGTCGCGTGCTCGATAATTATTTCGCTCGGAGTAAATACGCGGGAAAAAACTCGAAAAGGTAATAAAAAAATAAAAACCGATTAACTCCTCTATGGGCCTGGTTTATGCAGTAAAGATAACGCGGCGCTACTCCAAAGACGTCTATTATTTATCGTATAAATACTTCTGTTGTATTATACTGCGAGCGACACGATTAAGTCACGGGTGTCAAACGTGCTGCGAAGTTTACTTTTGGCTTCAACAATCTACGAAGACCGAACGCATTTTCAGCTCTTTACAAACCAATTGTTTTCGCGACTTGTGCGCTTATGTCAATTTGTCACCGGAATACGCACGATTATTCTCGGAGTACAGAGGCTATGGTAGTACTTAGTACCTAATACTTCGTAATATCCGCTAATACAAACACGTCGAACCGATACAATGGCCCGTGCGAATCGTATTCCAAAGCGCCGGATTTTAAAAACGTACTTGAAAATCAATTTTTTGATCGTTCAAACACTAATTCGATTATTAAAGTTCCTCTGGTAAAAAATCTCGACGGCGTTTGGTCACAATTGTAAATTGTAACTAGATATATACACTTTACATTACACATTGATTTGTCATTTGGAGATACCAAATACAAATAAACAATTTGAAGTGCGAAAACTATTTTTATAGATACATAATCATCACATAGATTTAGGTACAAGGTTGCAAAAATTATCAATTCTTTTTAATTTATTAAGGTTAAACGAATTTAACAGAGTCAAATTAAAAGTTATCAAAAACAAAAAATTAAATAAGAATTCCCAATGTTTTCAACACTATTAAAAGCTGTATAAATAATACTATAGTATTATTACTATTTGACTTTACCTATATCATAGCATTAGATTCAAATATTTTAATGGCAATTAATAACTTGAAGTGGAATAATTATAATTAAGTAATTTATTTAAAAAAATTAACGCAGGTATTATTAGTATTTTATAGAATTTATAGTATATAATACTATTTTAAAACTTGATGTGTTTAACAATTCACGCAGATATTCAAATTAATTTAAATTTTGTCAAAAAGAACAAAACAAATTTTGTGAATGCGATTTTTATTTCATAAACATAGTGCTACCTTCACAGATTTTATTATGAGCATAATTTTTCATAAGCAGATGATTCGAAAGTCAATAGAATTGAATAAAATAATAAGTCTTGAAATAGCTTACAACATAATAACATCACATGGAAACAAATATTAAACATGATCAGTACATTTTAGTGTTACCCATCAACTTGTATCTTATAATGAAATATGGATAAATACATACTTCAAAATAATTATGTAAGGTATAAGTAGTAATTAAATAATAACAATAATTTTTGATAAAAAAATTAACGTAACTATTAAATTCTATTTGTATATTAGTTATTAACTAATTAAAAAAAAAATTAATTTGAATTAGAGTGCTAACAATATTACAATTATTACGAATTGTAACATATCCAAACATTGAAACGTACAATATACATATTTAAATATTATTCGTGTATATTTAAAATAATAAACGTTTACATTTTCTGAAACATTATTGCAAATAAGAGTAATAACTGAACAAGTGCTATGTATAGACTTGCATAATTTGTTAGACATTTTTATTATTTTATTGTCTACTATGATTCATTAATGCACTTAAATAATACTACAAAATTTTAATCATAAGCACATGTAGTTTTGTATAATATTTAGGATACTATATAATTTTTTTTTTTAAATAATATTAATATTTTAATTAAAAAGTATAAATACAGTAAGGCCGTAATAATACGCAGCTATTTGAAAAGGGATACTAAAATAAAACTCAATTATTCTTTCTCAGTTGAATTAGCCTCCTGCTAACAAGTTTTACCGCAATAGTTAATATATGTTTAAGCATATTCTATAAAATATATGATATATTTTATATATGTGTAAGTACTATATTTTGTTTTTAAATATTTATAAGTTAAAAATTCTTGAAACATTTTAAAATATCCTTTAGATAAAATTAATTAAAATTTAAAAAATAAACTCTTTTTGGAAAATCATTATTAACAATGATGTATTTCATATTTATAGTGAACAAGTTTAAGTTCAATGTAAATGTTAAATATTATTATTAATAGTAACTTTTATAATAAATAAAATTACGAGGTTCTCAGGTACATTTATTTTTAAAGACTGCAAACAATAAAAATAAAAAGGTTGTATTTTAATTATTTGGAACTATAATTCCAATTAACATCAAAATATTAAAACATTGTTTATTCAATTAGATTAAATATATTAACATAAGTTATAACTAATTATTTTCGTTTACTTTTTTTAACCTTCTTAGGCGATTCTTTTTCAATCTTAATTTCTTTTTTGATACTTGTATCGTGAACAGAGTCAATATTGTATTTATTCGATAGTCTTTCAGTAATTTTTGACATTAATTCTGATCGACGTCTAGTTGCATCTTTTATAGTGTCAACTGGAAGTGATATCGGATTTACTGATTTTGCTTTCTTTACTTGATTCGTCATGATTATTTTTCCAGTTAACTGAACCACATCTAAAAAGTAAAATAAAATCATACATTTAGTACGAAAAATTAAATAATTAAATATAAATAGGTAATAAAACATACTGTAATTAAATTTAATCAAATATAAATTATCATCAGGTATATACTTACCATATACTGATTTTAATTACGGTGGTTTATCAATAATAGGGCGTTTCACATTATAATTATATAAAAGGTTTTAAACATATTTTCAACTTACTCAAGGATAAATTGTTTGTTTCTTCACTTGGAACTACAATTGTGATTTTTGTATTTTCTTCACTTTTATATGGTATTAAATGAACTTTATGGGACATGGTATTTTTTATTCTTGCCATTGAAACTTCGTCAAAATGTATTAAATTGTCTTGCAATCCTCTTATATCTACCTATTAATTAACATAAATAAAAAAAATTAGTCACCTTATTACATTTGAATTATTATTTATGTATGAATTATAGCATTATATATTTTGTACTTACAAATACAAATTAATATTAATTAAATAAATAATATAATAAATAATATAATAGTATCTTATTTAAAAATGTTTGAAATCAATTTGATTTGAACATTTTACAGTATGGATTGTCCTAGTTTTTACTTAATGTTTATTTATAATAATGAAAATTTAATTCTGTTTCAATTTTACTAAGTATATTTTTCAAGTTATAAATAGAATACAATTTATTTTTACTAAACTCTTTGATAACAGTAATATGGCCAATATCTACTATATTATTCTTTATATTTTTAATAATTAAAAATTAATTTTCTGTGGTCAATTAAAATTTTAATAGTAAGAATAATAAAAAATTGTAGTGTAGTTTATAAATTAGTACGCATTAACATATTAGATTTATTTTATATTAAATAGATATTGACGATACATTTCATTCATATAAATTATACGAAAATACCAATTTACTATTTACTTACATCATCTGGACATTGGCATGTCCAAATTTCATAATCGTCTGTTAGATCCTCAGAAAACAGAACTCCCTTATCTCTGCTCAACAATGTTGTATCATATTTCATAAGCTGAAAATAAAACGTATATAAATGACAACACTGCAATGGCAAAAAAATATGAAAATAATTTTTATAGAAATAGGAAAATATGTAAAAATTCAAGTACTAGACCATATTTCCTATACATTTTAACTTAAAATTAAATATTTAAAACGTAAGTGTATAAGTGTTCATTTCAAAAACGTTATTTATATTAATATATATATATATTTATATATATATAATTACAAAGATAATTTTTCAAGTTATGGATTAACGTAATTTGCTTATTCGTAATATACGATTATAAAACCAGTGAAATGTATGACGAATAAACAAAAAACTAATGGGCGTTGACTTACGTTATTAGGTCTTTCGGCTTCGGAGGTAGTATATGCATCGTCGTCAGAATTGTATGCATCATGAGCGCCATAAGCCAAAGAAAATGAAATTACACTTGAAGTGCTTCGCGATCCAATATGGGACGACGCTTTACTTTGTGTTGGTAAATGTTCGTCGGAAGAATTTCTGTTTTTTGAATTCTTTTGCGCACCAGGTAACTTAAAGGTATGCGTTGACGAATATTCACTGGATGTATCGTTCGATTTAAATTTTTTCGGTTTATCCGGAGAACCGACACTGGACGATGCTTTTCGTTTGAGTTTCGACGTTTTAATAATAGATAGTGAACTAATGGACTCACAATCGTCCATTTTTTCTACAAAATTGTTAAGTGACGTTACGTCGTAAATGAGAACTGAATAGGTTATTCATTAGCCGCGCGATTCGCGAAAGAACGAAACTGTACCAAAATGCACCCAAACCCGCAGTACACGCGGTACGCCATACGTGTGACGTCAATTACGTGATAACGCATTTGTTGATGATGGCGCGAAACTGCGGTGCGACTCCTTTTATAGATAGAACGAATTGTGTATTGGTACCAATGATCGGTTTACTGTTACCGCGGTTTTGTTTATCGTAGATAATCGTGTCCGTTACGAAATCCCCACCCGAAGAACTGTCCGTTTGCCCCCTCCGCCGAACCACTGTCGACGAAGCGCCGCGAAAACAGTGGAATAAAGCGTACAGACTTGTTTTTATTTTCTTCTCGACCACCGATATTTCGGCACCCATTGTTCCGTCATTTTTCTGCTTGTCATTCGACGGCGTTTACTATTTTCATTGTTTGTGACGACGTCGCGTCTTTTATATTTTAACCGTTTACGTTTTACCATCCGATCTGCGGTTTCAATAAGTGCTATATCCGTTACATACCGTACGCACGCGATTGTACCTACCGGCGTTCACCATAGACGATAAACGTGGTGCACGTATACCCGCTGTTTATCCGTTACACGGAGTCTAGTCGCCGAGTTTACCAAGGTCGAGTTTTTACCCATTCGACGGTTATCGTAAGCCGTGCAGCAACACGAACGAACGACGTAAGTATTGTTGGGAACGCAATGCTCGTTTCGTCCTAAATCCCGTTTTTGGCGGCAAAATCCCGAACCCGGTCTTAAATCATTTTGCGCTTGGACGAAACTTAAGATTTCTCTACGTCTCTTTGTTGGATGAACAAGTCATGTGATAATACCCGAAATCCCGTCGTGTTACCATAGTATTCTCAAATTCAAACAGACTGCAGAAAAAATATTCGAACATAAATATTAAATTATTGCCTACCTACTGTCCATTTTTATGCGAGTACATACACTTGGATCAGTAAACGTATAATATCTGATGTATTACGCGTTTATGACTTTTTCACCAACCATTTGTTGTTTTCGGTAAAGGCGAGTGTCAACTATTTTTTCATTTGTACATTCTATATTAACTTGTATTGTTTATAGCATAGTAAAAAAATTGACTTGTTTGTTTTCTATTTTTTTACACATTTACAATTATTTGTTTATACATACATTAATGTTTAAGATGTCTTTCAGTATCTCATTTGCAATTGTGCCCTATCTAATCCAATATCCATTTATGCTCTATACCTTACATAACATATATCATCACATAATATTAACTTATTTAAAATTATTAAGTAAGCTACGAATAAGTATAAAAAATATCGTTTTTAGAATTATAGATATATTTCAAAATATCAAGTACCTAATTTGTAAGTATATAAATGCACAATAATATTGAGGTGCAGAACTTTAATCATACATCAGCATAATTATTCAGAAAGTAAATAGAAAAATTCAAATAATTAACAAAAATAATTTATTCTAGCGATTATTCTATTAACATGGCTGGTAAAAGGAAAGTATCAACTAAAACTGTAGAAAAAAAAACTGCCAAAACTATTGCACAAAAGGAGAAGTCTGAGCTTTTAAAAAAGCAATCTGAATTAAATGGGTGCGTGTTTAATATTATATTCTGTTAATATAATTACTATTACCTATTTAATTATACATTTTTTTTTTTATTTAATTTATTATAAGAACTTTTTGAATGCGCTAGCTATTTAAAAATATATATTATTCTTTAATGTTTAAACCATTAGAAATCAATACTAAAATAATTTGTAATTTTAATAGGTGCAATATTCTATTTTCATATTGAAAATTATTGTATTATCATTATTTTCTATTCCTTTGTATTAAATGTTAAATATTTTTAATTTAACAACATAAATAGGTATTTTGTATAAAGTTGCAATAAGTAAATACTGAGCTCATGCTAAAATTGATTGAAAAGTAGACTATCACTATAAATGTAAAATGTAACTGCTTAAAATGCATATTTTTATTTTTAGTTTTTATATTATATACTTAATTAAGGGTAATAAATTATGGATTTTAATTAATTGATCTTCAACTTAATTACATTTTAAAACGAAAATTTAAATCGTAATTTATGTTTAATACATGTAATTTTGTGTGTGTGTGTATATATATGTATGTATATATATATTTCATTGCGACGATTATGGATAAAATGAGGGAGAATAGACTTAGATGATTTGATCATGTTATGAAGAGAGTAGATTCGGAAGCAGTAAGAACAGTTATGAAATTGAGTGTGGAAGGAAGAAGAGGAAGGGGAAGACCAAAGAAGAAGTGGTTGAATACGATTCAAGAGGATATGTGGATTGCTGGTGTGTGCGTGGAGGATGTGGGAGATCGGGCCAAATGGAGGTTTAAGACGAAGGTGGCCAACCCCAAATAGATGGGATAAAGGCGAGGGAAATGATGATGATGATATATATAATTTATTTTTTAATACTTAAAACATTATATAATTTATGAAATAACGAAATTTGGTTCTTAAATTTTTGTAATTTTTTCCTAGTAAATGAATAACTATATTTTTTAGCGCTAAAAACTTTAATTACAAAATGTTGGCACTAAATCTAATAGGTTCAACATCTATAAATAATACGAATAATTTAGAATTATGTATTTTAATTTAAACTAATATACATTTATAGATAGTACTTGTAAATTGGCTTTAATTAAATTATCTATATAGATAGGTATACAAAATATATTTTCTTTTCGATAATATATTTTTCTTTTTATTCAATTTGAATTATGTTATATTTGTAGGAAACCACAGGAAATGAATGGTTTAACTGATGTTGGAATACATTCAGAACCAAATGTGATAGCAAAAAAAAATGAGTAAGTATAATTAACTAATTGATTTATTGTTAAGTTCTGTAATTATACAAATTTGTTTTATTTATAGCAAAGTAATTCATAGCAAAAAAAATGTGCTAAAGAAAAAAAACTTAAAAAACAGCGCAGAAGTTGAAGTTTCTAATGATAAACAGGTTACTGTGAAATCAAAACAAAAAAATCAACCAAACGATGAAAAAGAAAAATCCATGAGTAAATATTTTGTTTTCCATGTTTAATAATAGTATTTTATAATATTTGTGTGATAGGTCCTGCATTGAAAAAATCAGCCACAGCTACTGATAATACCCGTGCTAAACGTAAACAAAATTCTGAAAATAATTCTCAGCCCATTGCTGGCTCAACAAGTTAGTAAAAACAAGTTTCATTTAAGTATTGAACAAATAATATATTATATTATGTGTATTTTATTAAATAGAATCAAAAAGAAAATCGCCAGAAGAGCAAACGACTGAAATGAAGAAAAAAAAGACAGAAAAAGCATCTGATATAATTGGTATAAAAATAAACTCCATACTTATTTTAATTTAGTAATCGAAGTATCGACGGTCAACATATTTATTTTTCAGCCATTGATAACCGGGTTGAAACACCAGGTTCTGTTGTGGTTAAAGGACGAGACATAGTGATTGGTGGGATATTTGGTTTAGGTCCAGATCAAGAACAACTTACAAATCTTACAGAAATAAAAAATTTTAAATTCAAACTTATTGCTGCTGGAAGTATGCATGTTTTGGGTGTCACTGAAGACGGACAAGTAATTGACTGCTATTTAATTTCTTTATTATTCAAATCAATTAATTCTCTAAATTCTTGTTAAAGCTTATGTCATGGGGTTGCAACGATGAAGGTGCATTGGGTCGAGATACTTCGCGTGAAGACAGTGAAACTAGACCTGGAACTGTACAGATTCCTGAAGATGACTCAAACATTTATAGTATATCAGCTGGTGGTTCTCATTCTGCAGTACTTCTCAGTAATGGAAATGTGTATAGTTGGGGTACATTTAGGGTGAGATATTTAATTGAAAACATTGTGATTGTACAAGTACTTATATATTCAATATATAAACATGTAGGATAAGAATGGTGACATGGGTTTCCATCCAAATGGACATAAACAATTGTTGCCAGAATTAATTATGAGAAATGTTACGAAAATTTCGTCGGGTATTAATCACTTAGTTATGTTGTCAAAGAACAAAGTGTACACGATGGGTTGTGGGGATGAAGGTCAACTTGGAAGGATATGCCAAAGACATTCCAACAGAGAGTCACGAGTTGGAAAACGTACATATTTATTGACAAGAGAATATGAAATGTTTGTATATTAATAATTTCATTTTACAGAACTGTTGTTAAATCCTCAACTGTTAAATTTACGGAAAAAAGTCGAAGACATTTGGGCTAATTATGACACCACATTTTTACGTTTGTCAGATTCTTCTATTTACTCGTTTGGTCTAAATGCTCATGGCCAGTTGGGTGTTGAAAATGACGAAAAATGTGTGTACTTTCCACAAAAATCTGAATCCTTAAGTCGTCTTAAAATTAAGTCTATATCAGCTGGGACACAGCATGTTACTTTATTAGACGAACAAGGTTGGTCTATTGTGTTAATTTTTTAATTTTTTTTTTAACAATTAAGCTTGTTTTTACCTGTACAAATTTAACTACCTATTTACGGAAATAACGTTTTCATGAAATTACCAATAAAAAAATATATCGAATGAAGTAAATTACTATTATAATTAAAATATAAATGAATCAACCTACTTGTTTTAATGCCAGTAAGGCACATTACCATATTTTATAGATTATGTACATGTGTAATAATTAATAATGTAACATAATTCTTATGTATACCATATACTTGACTAATAATCATTTACACAATGACAATATGTGTACACATATATTCTGAAAATTGTCTATCCAATACTCCTTGGGAAATGCATTTTCAATCTTCTTAAAAGAAATATCGAAATAATCGTTATTTTTAGTTAGTTTTAAAAATATTTTAAACAAAATATTCTTAATTATAACGCGTAAAATTGCCCCTAAACAAACACAAAATAAGTGGTTTTTAAATCCTATATCGAACCAATCAATTTTTTTTATTGGTAAGTTGTTCTAGGGTACTTAAAAATAACGTTTTTACAATCTATTTGCTTACTATGATTAATTTAGGTGCTGTGTATGTGTTGGGTGATTACAAAGATGGCCGTTTGGGAATGGACATAGCGGAAAACCAAAAAATACCCAAAGTATTATCTTCATTACCACAAATTAAACTGGCCACATGTGGTTCAGATAACAGTTTTGTAGTCACAGAAAATAGTAAGAATATATTATTTATAAAATTGCATCGATAAATTAATTGTCTTGTCAACAATATTAATAAATAATTTTTGTAGACAAACTGATGGCTTGGGGTATTGGTTTTGAAGAAAAAGATGAATCTGATGTTATTTATTATATACCGACTGATATTGATGCGGCCAACAAGTTGGATCAAAAGACCATAGTTCAAGCTACTTCATCAGATACGGCTGTATTTTTGTTATTAAAAGATTAATATTTCAACGATAATTTTTGTTCTCTTAATAACTAATTTTTTTTAATAGATTAATTAATGTCCATATTTTTAAAATAAATTTTTAATTTCATTAAAAACTAATACAAAAGAACAAATTGTGATTTGTTTTTTCATCAATTAGATTTGACAGAAAGAAATTAAAACTTTTTTTCGTTTTTATTCTATTTTATTATTATTTTTTTTTTAATACAAAACTCATTACATTTACACGTGTGTATTATATACATTGAAAAAACAACAATTTATCTATAACATTAGCCTATTTAAACAATTCGAGTTACTGATATGTGGTATTGATAATATTGTTTTTGTTTTATTATTTCTTTTTTATTGTAATTTTTTTCTTTTTATTTACTATTACCAATTTCAATGAGGTAATATATAGAACTGATCATTAAGGATATTATATTGTTTACTTGTTTTGTTTTCTTTTTTTTTTTACTAAAGATTATCCTTCAATCGGTTCTTTATCCATCAAACACAACCTAATAATAAAATCGCATAAGCGTATCTGTACTTGAATACGACCAGCATCATTTGTCACATCAAACCCAGGTACACCAGCCATGTGCAATATATTCTGTTGTTCTCGTCGCTGTAACGAAACAATATTTTGTTTAATGAACATGTTCTTTATATAAAAGATTTCTACAGTAATAAATATTATTTGTACTACTACATATTTCAAATGATCTGACAATTTCAATAATTCAATTGGAATTGTTGTTATTTATAAATATTTTTGGATTTTACTGACAAAATTGACTATACATATGAAAAAGGGTAATTGATAACTTTTTTAATCAAAGCTTAAACGTCGTTACTTTATAATAAATATGAAAAAAAATTTAATCTTTGATGTGAATGTGCAAATATTTGTCAAACTTCTATTATTAATGAACTATTTTAAAATGGATTATAGGCTACGTATTATAATTTCAATTTTAAACAATAGAGGTAGTTATTTGCAATTCGTAATTTATTTTATGTCCAGTTATGGTCAAAATTTAATTGAACTTGGCCTACATTTAGTGTTTTAAATGGTATTTTGTAATTTGAACGAAACCACGAAAATGTTCGCTTCAATATTAATTATAATATTTGTTTAGAACATTTTAATTATGAAATTAATAAAATCTGAAAGTTAAAAAATCTAATTATGTACATATGTAGATGAAAAAATGTATATTGATTTAAATCAAATTACCAGTAATCAACAGTTAAAAATGTTTAAAATAGTTTCAGTCGCATTATTTTTTTCATATATATATAATACATGTAACAATCATTCAAAGAATGAGCGTAGCCGAGATGAGAATGCTTAGATGGATGAGTGGGTTGACAAGAGTAGATAGGATAAGAAATGAATATATAAGAGAAAGCATAGGAGTAGCGGCGATTATGGATAAAATGAGGGAGAATAGACTTAGATGGTTTGGTCATGTTATGAGGAGAAAAAATTTGGAAGCAGTAAGAACAGTTAAAGAATTGAGCAAGGAAGAAGAGGACCAAAGAAGTGGTTGAATACAATTGAAGAGGATATGAGGATTGCTGGTGTGTGCATAGAGGATGTGGGAGATCGGGCCAAATGGAGGTTTAGAACAAAAGTGACTAACCCCAAATAAATGGAATAAAGGCGAGGGAAATGATGATGATGACATGTAACAATCGTTCTATTCCAAAATTCGCAATTTCTAATTAAAATTAAATAATATTTTAAAATACTATTTGCGATTGACGTATTTTTTATGTAATCTTGTCGAGGACAATAAAGAAATTTGTTACTTTGAATAAAATGTCATCAATTCACTGTAATGGTGTAAATAGTTTTTCGCCAATTTATCGTACTTAGTATTAAACGTTATAAGAAGTAACTAAGTATGACGAGAAAATCGATTGTTTTCTAATTTACCTTTTCGTCAAGTTCAGCTATAATTTTTTTGTCGAATTCTCTTAAATTTTTTCTATGCTCATTTTGAAGTTTCAATCTTATTTCAGTTTTACCAGGTTCAACTAAATCGGACTTTAGCAATTTTTGAATACCAACTAAAAACAAAAGTGGCCTTTTAATTTTTACTTCAAAACTATAATTTCGTAAAGGAACCTTGTCATATAACTATAATTTTACCTGAATGCGTGTTAATAATTTCTAATCGTTTTTGGAACATTTGTTTTTCAGTGACATGCTGTATGTCAGTCAGTTCTTTAACGATAGAATACAACGTTTCATCCAACAGACATTCAGCTAGCTCACAAAGTAGTTCGTTAGGAATGCGTTGTTGGTACTTTCTAGAATAATATAAAATACATCGAAGATAGTTCAACATTACATTGATGTGGGAGCAGGACTTGATTGAGAATTAATGGTACTTGCTCCGAGCACCCGACAAAACAATTATTATAAACTTTCAATTGGTTATTTTAGCGAAAAAGTTTGGATTTTTAAAAATAATATTTTTCAAACTTCTAAATGTCATATTATAAATATTTTCCTTTATTATGCAAAATACATAACAATTGTACGTACAGGTGACAGCGATATATAAACTATCGTTGGAAAAATATTACTCAAATATTTTAATAATATTCAGATATTAAAATAAATGTTGTCCTTTATTTTGAAAAATAAAGAAATAAATTTTGTCTAAATACGTACACCGTCACCCCAATTGTTAGTGATTAGCAAAGTGAATATTACAATAATAACAGGAGGAATATTAATGAAATTCAGTTACAAATTTTAAAGGTATATTACCGAATTAAAGTTTTTTAAATACTTTACGACGCTTATATATACTAGGCGCTTTATTGATAATTTATAAAAGTTCAACTTCCAAGTTATACGTATATATATATATATATATTGTAATCGTCTAAGTATCGGACGTTATAATAAATTTTTTTGACAACGACGAAGCATAATATTTACGACTACGATCAGCTGAATTGCTGGAGTACGCAATGTGCAAAAATCGAATCGGTATAAGCTAGAGGATAGGCGAGTTTCGTAATCGTTTGTTTTTCGATACTAATTTACCTAGGTAATTCCTTGACCATTAATTGTAACTGTTCGTTGAGATGATAAAGCCTAGACTGTTTTTCGTTCTGGTTGTCCGACGTCATTTGCCCCCAACCACGTGATATCGTATCAAAACGCGGAACTCGGGACAGACGAACAAGTTGGACGCACGTTATCGAAAATTCCACCAAATTCGTTCGAGGGTAGCGACCAATTTTGTACGTCAAATTGGTGCCCGAACGAATAGAATGGGACCGTGATTATCAGTGATTACGACACGCGGATAACATGAAACAGCTGATTTGACAATATATCGCCAGTGATATTTCGAAAATTCGTTTTATCGTTATTTTCGTGGATTAAATTACAAGGACAAGAGTCATACGATTGGTAACCGGGAATTTTTTCCGGGTATGCTTAAGACCTACCTTAAGCATGGAACGCGAATGCGTTTGTTTAATTTAGGGGGGGCGGCGTAAACGCGACTGACCGACGGGACGTGTATTTACGGGTGATAAATTCGTGGGCGAAACGGTTTTGTTGATATACTCGTTTATATCTGAATACGGTTTCGTTTCACGTGCATCCGAAAGGTAACGAACGTTTTCGGACGAAATACGTTTTATTAGTTTTATTACCGAGCTGGTTGGAAAGGGTTCGCGTGTACGAGACCACTGATTGAACGGTACGCACTTCGCGTGACGCGTTTTTCGGGTAACAATCTTTCGAAACGTCTAATTACTGACTAATCGATAATGGACCGCTAAAAACGAAATGTTCGTAAATGGCCGATAAAATCGGTTCGGGCGACCACCACCAACGGCGCGGTTAAAAAGCCGTAATAAACGCGTGTAACGAATTGGTGCTATCTAGTTACTGTCGTCGCTGTCGACGAACCGCTGAATCGGTTCAACGCTATTGATATTCGCCAATTTTACGCGTTTGGCGTGTTGCACGGGATACCGAACGTCCGGTAAGGAACGACCAAATAAAACACGACCGCGGTATAATTGACTTATAATAAACGTTCGGGTTACGGAAAACGGGCGCGCTTGTATGTTCGGCCATCGCGGGGGGGGGGGGTGAGATTGATCGATCGTATACGAGAAATAATTAACGGACAACGAACGACGGCCGATCGAATCGCGTACGTTCAAATTTTACGCGTAACGGATAATCGGCAATATTTACGAAACGGTTATCGTGTTGCTTAAGTGTCGTCGTTATTTCGTCGGTGTTCGCGCTTTTCGTGGCCGGGCCAACGACGAACGTATTTTACGCAATAAATGCCCGGCCATTTTGTATTTGAACGCGTACGTTTGTCCGTCCGCCTCGTGTCCGTAACGCGTATATCGAAATCATTTGCGAGAACGTGTTGCGTGACACCAACGGGACGAACGTGTTTACGAAACACTCGACGTTCTAATTAATATAATATCGATCGACGCGTGTATTATTTACCGTCGTAACGGCGCTACTTACGATTTCCATCATTGTTGTCGGCAAACAACACGCGACTATCGCGGTGCTCTGTGCGCGGAGATGATACGGGCGGTGTTTACGTAACATTACGAGCGCGTTACGTTCGCGTGTCGTCGTAAATTCTATATAGTCGCCGACCGAAATAATAAAACAACCTTGAGATCACAACAATCAATATTGTTTTTCTCGGATTTCTTCCTAAAAAAATTCGATTACCGTACAGAATTTTTATTTCGCTATTTACGCGCATTTATAACCGTATAGTTGCGTAATTACGGCAATACGTTTAATCCGGTTCCCCTCGAGTGCCTTCTTGATTTTCTATTATTAACGCGGATATCTACGCGATATAATTATTGAAACAATTACGCTGATAGTAGCCGTGTGGTGTTCATATTGTAACGGTGTATATTAGATAGCGTCGTTTATTGTTTGAACACGTCCGACAATGGCTCTTTTAAACGCGAAGAACGTCGATAAAATATCACGTTTCTTTTGCGCGTGAACGGGCGATTAGGGCGCCGGTGACCATCGACAATTCACGATACGCCGAACTTTCCGTCCGGGCGTTTCGCACCGATAGCGCGAAGATAATGGGCATCGATTTCGTAACAATTTCACAATATCGCTCGCCGTACGCTTTCTCGTACTGTAGCTGCAGAAGGAGTCCCGTACAGCTCTAAGCGACCAGACTCCGTTTATTCGCCCCTACCATCCGGGCAAACAGTCGCCTAGTACTTTTTGCGTAGATATACGTCTCCGCTAAACTGCTCGCGTGTTCACAATTCCAAATTAGGAATAAACGATCGCCGTTCGTCATTTGCATTAGACGCAAATCTGAGCGTTACCGCGAAAGTATATCCGTTAATCGATTAAATTTATTAACGAAAAATGAATACATTATATCGTTAAAAAACCGTTATAATCTATATTTAAATCAGACGTTTATTAGGATTTAGGAACCTGTAGAATAAAAAAAGTTTCGAGAACAATTGCTTGGAATTAATAAATTATAAGTATATCGATTAATTTTTGATAATTGAACGAATTAGTTTCGTAAAAAGTAAAGAGATTTCGCATCGCGTACGTATAAACGGCGAAGTACTGACAACGTAGGGGCACACGTTTACATAATAAATTCGACCGTAAACAGTTAACGCGAATATAATCGTATAATGTACGTATAATAGTTACTAAAAATAATTATACGTTTACTTTCGGTAGTATACCTATGTAACCGGTGATTTTTATTTATAATCCGGGATAATAAGTTGTAATAAAATTCACCGCCCGTTGTAAAACTATAAACGTTTCAAGACGAGACTTTTAACTTTTACTATTTAACGAGTAATGAAAAAAAAATTCGCGTTAAATACTCACTGGAATTAAAGAATAACGTACACGAAATATTCGTAGATTTGTATTCGTGTTAATATTTGTAACGTTGTAAAATTAGTTCGTAAACGTTTCGAATTGTACGAAATAAGTGCGTAATAATCTCGGTTAATTTTCGGCGAACCGATAGGGGCGTTTATTTTAAAGAATCGTCCGTCATCGAGGATTTTTACGGGTTTTAGGTCATTTTCGAATCTTCGCTCGACCGAAAACAAAAAAAAAAAAAACGAAAACCGTTTGACGAAAGTGATAGAAACGTTTACCAAAGCGTACGTCTACGTATAGTTTCGGTTATCATAGTATTCCCGTGATATGAGACGCGTTTATTATTTGCCCGATAAAATACGCGTTGGTTTTGAATCGATTATTGGACGATACGGTCCAGACAACGTGTACGCGTTAAGTTATTACCGAGTGTACGACAATTATTATTAACTCAGAAATTGATTTTCAAGTACATACGCGAAAAACTTTTTAATTATACGCCCACCATGCTCGAAGTGTGTTCAATCGCGCTTAAAAATATATAAGGCTGGCAGTCCATATAAAAAAGTAACGAAATACTTTTTTTATTGTCTAAAACTTGTTGACCGCATATGTACGTTCGTCTTATACCAGTTAGACCGATTTCCATAAAATTCGGTGTATAGAGAGAGTTTATGGCGAGTGTTTCGCCGGTATCTGTTTCGCTAAGTGTTGACAACGCGTGTATTGTTCGTGTACGAAATTATCTATTATTATACCGACAATGTCTCGCGAAATTATTATTAGTTTTACACGAGCAAAACGTCCGTGAAAAATGACGCGCTCGACAAAATTGAATCGAATCAAACTAAAAAAACGGCGACGGTTCAGTACGCGCGTGTAACGTAGCCAAGTGGTGTTTATTCAATTGCCGGTTGCGTCACAAGCCGTTTACTTTCGCCGCCAAATCATTTATGCCGCCCGAAACGATAAGCGATAGGCCGAGTTAGACATGCCGAAAGCAAGAGGCGTCACGAACGTCAGACACGGAAGAGCAACGGGAAACCAGAATTGGAAACAACCGCTCGATCCGGATGGACAGAGGGCACGCTGATTTAAGGGGTAAACGTCAAGCCGCCACACGATTTTGCCAGGCTTCCAGAGAAAAAGTTGACGAACAATATCATCGTCGAAGCTACAATTTTAAACGGGAAATTTAACGGAAAAGACGCGCCGAAGGTCACGCATTCCCTCCGTCCTAACGATTCCGACCGACGTGCCATTCGACGGATTCAAACGTTAACAGTTTCCGGTCCGATTACCGTTTGCGACGACCGTCATCAACAGAGCGCATAGATAATCGCTACAAGCGTGTGCGACTTAATTTGAAAAATCCACGATCCCTCCTCCCCACACATACACACACACACACGCACACACACACATATGGACAGTTGTGCGTGACTCACGGAAAACTTTCCGATGACGAAAAAACAAAAAAATATCCAAAAGCACTTCAACGAACAGAATTCAAACACAAACACTTTATTCTTTGAGTGGCATTGTAACGCACGCCGGGTTCGGCTATTAGACACATGTAGACATACGCACGCACATATATACGACCTACATCTAATTTAGCATAAACTATAATATAATACGTTAGTTAAATACGCGGCGAAATCACGTTTTATTCGAATGTAATAAAAATCCCTTGGCCAACGGACTACAATAAGTCTAGTGTAAGTATTTCGAGTGTTTTTAATGCAGAACTATTCGACAGAGTTCAATAACAGTAGTGATTTTATATAAATACGTTCGCAAATATAAACGTTACAGGTACTCATAACGGCAATATTATAACGCAACACCGTGACATTTATGAAACAATTGGAAAATACTATTAGTACGTACGTTGGCGAATCGAAAGAGACAAAAAAATTGGTTAAGTTCGGGTATCTATCTATCTATCCAACTTATATTTTCAAATTATTCGAAAAGTATAAAGTAAAAACGAATTTCGATATACTTGAAAAAATCGATTCGATAAGTATAATAATTCGATTTTCAAAATTAATAAAACACTCTATTCGCGAAAATATCGTTTATATATTTGTTTTATTGTGCTACAACGATACTCAGAGCTATACATGTAACTGAGTTACGTTTTGTAATTGACACGTTGTGTCCATATAAATACGTTTCACCAAATTTAGGTAAGTTAACTAATTTTTTCAACGCGTTAGGTTGATTTTAAATTTTGATTCGTCGATGCGTCCGGCCTTCCATTTTACTTATAAATAGTATTATCAATTGTTTCCTCCGATTTTGTAATTCATCGCGAGATCAAGTGGCGTACGAGTTGATCCATTGCGACCTTCGTCTTGACGCCACATATAATCCCGTTCGACAATGACACACGCGTTCGTATACCATCGGGTAACTACTATTCTACGGTTAATGATTGAATTTTCGTTTTCGCGAACAATTGTCGAGCGTTAACAAGTTCATATTTATGAAATTTGACGTCGGACCGACGAAAAAAATCGTATTTTCTATTTAACTCCGAGTGTATAATATAAAATATAATGTTATAATACCCATATATTACGCGGTGTTTGTTTTTTAGTAAAAAATTGTGAAAATTATTCGGCGTGTCGAATGATTATTTCGTTATTTATTTTTCGACTTTCCAAATATCTTTCAGTAAACTCGAGTAGACGTTTAACAAAATACAAGACGAGCGAAAATAATTTCCGAATTACGTTTTTTTCTCGCTTAATTCCTCGATGTATAATTAACGGTATATTCGTTTAATTCGGACGAAATACGAAGATCCGAATATACCACAATATCAGGCCTCAACTTAAACACGAATCACGATTCAATATTGAACATTATGAAAATACGCGTATTATATACTGTGTGTCATTTGACATTCCAAGTCCGCCCCAGTCGGCGTTAATATAAAGCCGTTGTTCCGTACCATTCGTTACTAAATTGCTTTATTAACAAGAACGATAAAAGCGTATTTACATTCGAAGCGTAATCTCGAATATTGATAAGGTTATAATTATTATCGTAGCCGTATGTATTTTTCGTTCCATTAAGGAATATATAATTTTTATTATAGTATCTCGACCCGCGAATATAAAGTAAATAACGTTTTCGTATTTGTATTACCGGAACGGTTTTACGTAAAATTTTCGTCGTGCTCGGTAAATCTGTCGATAATCCTAACCGAAGCTCCGGTAATTTTCGTAATAATTGGTTTTACGTTTAATGTAGTCACGCTGGTCTCATTATATTTCGGATACGTTTTTATCCTACGAAATATAGACAAGGACACCTCTAATCTGTCGAGACAATCGTGTCGGCGGCAATTTTCGGATTTCGATCGTTTTAAATTTATTATCCAGTCGCCGGACAAATATCAACGAATAATCGACGATCGTACGGAACGGCCACTATTTCGATGTTTCGATACGAGATTACGTACATCGGACGTAACGATATAATATCCGTAACGAATACGTGGAAAACGAAAAGATTGACGCACGAAATTCGAATTGACGAACCTCGCTAGTTATTCGTTGGTTTATGGGGGACCCTTTGGACGTGTTTACACCGGGAGCGGGGGCATTGTCTCCCAAATATGAGCCCAAGTACCCAAGACGGTTTCGGGAATTAAGCGAATATTACGACGGCGGTGCAGATATAGTAACGCGTATATCGCCGACGGGTATTTAAACGCGAAAAGGTTTAAAAAAGAAACAACGAAATTCACCGGGCCTTGTTGTATGGGGCCAGAATAATACATAACGGAGAGTTCGTCGTCGGAAAACGGTCAGCCGCGCGTTTGTACGTGTAATATACGCGCGCGTATTATTGCGTTTAACGATTGAATCGCATCGTCGCATCCGGTGAATTCAAACGCACACATTGTCCGTTTAATCAATTGGAACGCGTTTCCTTTTGACTAAAATCCTTACGATTTTTTCGCTTTATCGCGGCGTCTCGATACGAGCGATCGTCTTATATGAATATATAACGTCGACAATTGCGTAAAGACCGGCGAAAATCGAAATGTTCACGCTTTTCTATAAATTTCACGACGTTTGTTTCAAACACTACGCGACATTTTCGATGCAGCGGCCGTGAACCGCACCGGACGGCGCACCCTTCTCTTGGGAATTTCGGAAATATTTTCGAATTTTTATCGCCCGAACGTACAAATGGGGAATATACCCGACGTTTTAAAATTATATTGTCCCGTGGTAGACCGTGAAATGTATGGACGAAACGTAATAACAATATTTATATCTAACGTACATCGAAATCAAAGTCGTAAAATGTTGAAGGTAAATTATAGCGACGATAGCAATATTATAGGAGAATGTTTATTCACATGCGGGTGTATCGTGTATTTTTAATCCGTATGTTATTCGTGATAAATATTTTACGCGTATTAACCGCTAAATTGACGAACGAACAATCTTAATTTTAATATAGCCGAAAAATGAACGATTCAAACCTATGCAAGATTTTGTATACAAAACGCACCAAAATACGCCAATATTAAGCGTTGTTTTTGGTATAAACGGAACGTCGCAAAATGTAAAAACTATTATTATACGTAATTGTAGTATACCCGTGTACCTATAATTTCGCGATGTATTACTTGTTTCGTTTTTCGAGTAGCGAATAGAAATTCGTAAAGTTTGTTTCAAACGAAATTTTAACAATGTCCCGCCGACGTTTTATTAAGTACTACACTTAGATTCGAATAATCGACGATCGCGCGGTTTTTGTTTTGAATAAAGGACAAAGATAGATAACGGGAAGAAGTAAATAGTATTTCGAAAAGCGTTCCGAACAATTTCTCGAAATATTCGAACAGTGATTCGAATACTTAAAAACGAAGTCGGTCGCTTATAGAATCGCTAATTATTATCAAAGACTCTTTTTATCGCGCCGACGTTTCTAAGTATATAGATTGATGTCGATTTACGTACTCCGGTGTATAGGCATAGTAGTTTTGTATTGATTGGCATTAGTCGTCATTTTTACACGTGTTCGTTACACAAACAATATTCGTTAATCTCATTACGTATTTTTTATATATATATACACATACACACTTTAATATGTTGGACGATATCGCTCGTACAGGTACGTAGTTTATATGTTCGATAATATCGTGTACCCGTTACAATTCTCAAGGTCGACGCTATTTTCTCGGTTTTTTAACTTTTCGAGTTAAGCGGACGTAACAATAAAAAAAAAAAAATAAACGATCGAGCTAATTATTCCATAGTCGGTGATACGGACGTAGATATTGGCGTGGAAATAAGACAAACCCTGTCTTTGTACAAAGTCTTTTTTGACACCGTTACCGTTCGTATCGGTTTAACCGAACGCCGTTTAAACGATATACGGTATCGTTTTTCGACACCTAAGTTCGTATAAAGTCAATTCGAAGTCGCTACGTTAAGTTTTAAAAAAAGTTAATTCGAGTTAATTGTTCGAAAATATGTTCGTCGACCAAAACTTTCGATTGTTCGTCGGTTCGTGCGTACATATATTGATATGTTCCGGCTATATGGCCGTTTTCGAACGGAATTATACGAGAAATAAGGGCCGGTGTAAGGGGAAAAGTGTTTTTTAGATGTGTAGTTTGAATTCGCGTTTAGACGACTGCGATGTCGTTAACAAGTCACCGTAAACTAAAATAGTAAAATATATTCCAATACGGCGTCGCAGGCTTGATTTGATAGACGTATGGCCAATTGTTTATTAGCTCGACGTAAGTAAAAACGAAATTCAAACGTTCGCTATCCATTATTCGGGTTTACCGACTTATTCGAAACGAACATGTGTCGTTATTATTAAGTAGCAAGTACTTAAAAGTACGAGTGCGAATCATAGATTTTATTTATCACGAATTGTCGCAATCATAGTACTCGCTCTAATCTAAGTTTACTTTTACACGCGCGATATTTATGTTTTTTTTTTTTTAATTTACAGAAAACTAGTTAAGAAATTGTGTACCGCGAACTCAATCGATACGAACCGACGCGATTTGTAAGTAATCTTTAATATTTATTTATTTTTTATTTTTTTGGTTAATCTTCCATAACTCTATTACATAATAGTGTTTGTTCGGAGTAAATACTATTGGTTAATCTATCGAATTTATAGAACGTTCGTTTAACGCGAATGTCTGACACTCATCCTAGTAGACGAAAATTATTAAGACGATTTATTTATTTAACATTATTGTCGATTATAGCGACGCATGTAAGTAGAGGAAGCGAGTCACTTAGACGGAGTTTGATATTATTTTGTATTGGAAAACGACGGTAAACCGTATTAGAAGAACGATTCTGAGCGACGCTAATAATTTATCGTAACCATTGTTAAAGTACAACAATAAGCTTGTATTACGTATTGAGCTCTTCAAGAAATACGAAATTCCCTCCCGCCGAAATAAATGACGACGATTTTACCAGTTGTTCTTTTATCGAGGGGAGGGTCTATTTTTCGTCAAACTCGAGAAAACTATTACGAAAATAAAAAAAAAAAAAACGTCACGACTAAAGTATCGATCGGGTCGCTACCAACACATAGCTCGTGTCAAAGTCGCCAGCTCGTTTTAACGTAAAACGTCGTTCCCGGACGAATAAACCACCCGGTTTGTCGTGAAACTAATTCGTTCGGTCGGTACCCCAACCAATATTGATCTCGTGTCAAGCGATAATTTTTTTTTTTTTTTTGGATATTTCGAACGGCGTAAGAGCCAAATTATTTACGTTTTCGGGCGACTCGAATACGTCTAACACGCGCACTCGGCACACTTATTAAAACGTATTTCGCCGCCGCCAATTACGAAACAAAGACGAATCGACCGTGACACGATCGAACGCGCCCGGTCGTCGTGTACCGAATGTACTCTCGTGGGAACGTCGGCGAGTAAGAAACGAATTAGCCAGCGCGCGCGCTGTATAATATTTATTTACGCGCGTCGTCGAAGCCAACGATAATTCGCTCGACAATCGCGGTAAACATGCCGGCCGCCAATCGCGGAGCTCGGATTAACGTCAATTTCGAACGGTTCACCGCGAATTAGTCGGCGCGCGTGGCACACACGTTCCGCGCAGCCGGTCGACGAGCTCCCGTTAGACAACACGTCCGCGCTGTCCTGCTTACGTACGTCCCGTACCGTATACTTGTAATCGCGAACGTATCGAATTATATTCTATATATATCGTTCGTCCGTCCGCGGTTCCGAAAGTCGTCGATCGTCCGTCCGTTCGTCACCGGCCATGGAGGAGCTCAGCTGGATGGTCGAGTACGCCGCGTTCGCGGCCATGCTCGGTCTGTCCATGGCCATCGGCCTCTACTTCGGCTGCGTGGAAGGCAAACAGAACAACGTCAGCGAGTACCTGTTGGGCAGCAAGCACATGTCCGTCTTTCCTATCACCATGTCGCTGATCGCCAGGTACAATTTCGCCGGTCCGACGCCGGGCGACGACGACCATATTGGCTCTAAGCGTCCCTCCCGCCACGGCCGCCAAACGTATTCGGAAACGGCGCGATTCGTCGCCGCCGCCGCCACCGCCCTTAACATTTTTCATTCTTTTCCGTTTTTCGTGTACGACGTATAAAACGTATACGTTTATTTCGATCGTATTAAAATGTGTACATATATATATATATACAGATCGAATTTTAAAGCCGAAAACCAAGACGATACGTTATTATTTTAATTTAAACGATTTAATTATTAAAATAATTACGGAGGTTTCCGGGTTTTAAATATCGTTTTGTTTATATTTTGTACGAGCGTACCGTAAATTACCCGGATATTTTTCGACGAGAAAATTTAATTAAAAACGAAAAATCCGAATTATGTTTTTGATTGGCGCGCGTGTTCGGCTAGGAAACGTATTATATTTTAAACGTTCGTCTTAAATTTATTATTATTACGCTCGAATCGTCGTCTTCTAAAAACGATTTTAATAATTATCGTTTGTCGACGGTATTCATAGCGTCCGGCGTAATTATTCGATCGAGATAAATCGCGTTTACGAGTATATGTTTTGGAAACGTTCGACAAACGTAATAATTTTCGAAATATTTCGACGAAAACGTTTATCTCCCCCTTACACACACACACGCACACACATACACGCATCGCCCCGCCGTCCCGCTTTCGGATCGTCGTCGCCGACGAATTTGCGAAAAGAGAAAACCGTACGCAATAATCGCGCGGGATTTAACGATGTCCGTAGCCACATTTCCGGTATAACGTTGCTCGGCGTGCCGTCCGAAATCTACAGCAACGGGACGCAATATTTGATCGTCGGCGCCATAAACGTGATCGTCATCGTGACGGTGATATACGTGTTTTTGCCGGTATTCTACGAACTTCAGTGCACGTCAATCTACGAAGTAACGTCGTCGCCCCGACAGTTCGTTGTTCGCTTAACAATATCGTCCGTTCCGGCGGCGGCGGGGGGGGATCCTGTTTTTTCTTTTTCAGTATTTGGAACTCCGATTCAACTCCAATATTCGAGGGTTATCGTCGCTGATTTTCGCCGTGTCCTTAATACTGTACATACCGGTGGTGATCTACATACCGGCGTTGGCGTTCAATCAAGGTAAACGGTGTCCCGTCCGGGGAGGCTAAACGTGTACCGTTCGTTCGAAATCGCGCGTGCCCGTCTCTTCGCGTGTACACCGGCGGTTTCGAACGGGTAGTACTGCGTCGGGGCGCCTACCACGGTCCCGGCGGAATTCGCGCCCGAAATTCCCGTCCACTCGTAAACGGGATCTCAATCGGATTACCACGCCGATCGCCGCGAACGGAGAGTAACTCGACGGTCGTCGGTTCGTTTTATTCGGAATTCTTTTTTCGGCCGGAAAATCGGAAACGCGAAGAATCGTAAACGAAACAACGATTTGCCGCGGTCCGGCCATTTCACCGCGACCGTGTCCGGTGAGACGTTTCGGACGGCGCGTATAAACGACGGACGAATGAAACCGTGTACGGGACGACGGATTGTTGTTCGGACGATTGTCGATTTACGAACGGCGACCGTACGAAATACCGATATCGTTACGGCGACCGAAACGTACGTAAATACCGTTGCGAAACATTCCCGTTAGTTACGCGTCGACATTTTGCCCTCCCCCGCGGCCGTCAATAATAAAATAGGTTCTCCCCGTCGCGTCTGTGGTCCCCCTTGTCGCGCTCGCGATGTACGCACGAACGGATACGCTTATGCCGGACGAAGACGTTCGTTTTTTCATAATTTTCCGCGAGTATTGTTTAGTAATTTTGTGTTTTTTTTTTTTTTACGTTGCAGTTACGGGACTTAACGTGCACTTGATAACCCCGATAATATGCGTCGTATGTATATTTTACACGACCGTGGTGAGTATATTTAGACCGATGATAGGCCGTCGTTGTTTAATCGCGCGCGGAATAATACGACGAACAATAGGAACCGAATAAATAACGCGGTCCGGTTGAATAAACTATTCGTAAACAGAACGTTGGTCGTCACGTGGTGTCGGACGGGTGGGTGGGTGGGTGGGTGGGTGGGGGTAAACCGATAAGATCGTTTATCCTTTACCAAAGGCGACGTAACCGACGTTACCGGTACCGTTTTCGTACACGCGGTTCGCGTTCGAGTAGAATAGAACGAATAGAACGCGTACCGATAAATCGGTGATCGGCCGATTGGTGGTTCATAAACGCGGACAACGGGCCTGGGCCGTTTCAGGGCGGACTGAAAGCGGTGGTGTGGACGGACGCGATCCAGAGCGTGTTCACGGCCGCGTCAATCGTCATCGTGATCGTTTTAGGACTGATACAAGTCGGAGGGATTGGCAACATGGTCGAGGCGAACCGGACGGGCGGCCGTATCGAATTTTTCAAGTGCGCGCGCGATCGGCCGGCCGGCCGCGTGCGCTAGCGCTGATCCGCGGCGTGTTTAGGATGAACCCGGACCCGTTTTTGAGGAATTCGTTTTGGACGGTCAGCGTGGGCACGATATTCAGCTGGATCAACAGCCTGGGCATACATCCCGGGGCCGTGCAACGGTTCGTCGCGTTGCCCACGTACAACAAGGCCCGCAGCGCGCTGATCTATTTCATCGTCGGCATGGGCGTGGTGAAAATCTTGACCGGTACCATTGGCATGTTGATCTATACCAGGTACAAAGACTGCGATCCAATTATGTCCAACGTAAGCGGCGTATACGCGTGTTTATTATATCGTTTTTCCGTTTCGACTAATCCGCCGGACGTTTTTTACGTTTTACGTCGACAATTTCAGCGCATCAATAACGACCGGAACCTGTTGCCGTTTTACGTGACGGACGTGGCGGCCAAGTATCCGGGACTCACCGGCCTGTTCATATCCGGTATCGTCAGCGCCGCGCTTAGGTGAGTGTGTCGTACACTCGAGTACCACAGGCCCGGGCCGACCAGACGGGCGCTAAAAAGACGCGAAGACGGGTCGTCGTCGTCGTCGTCCCCGCAATATATCGTATCGGACGTGCCGCGATTCCGATTTCGTCGTTCCAATTCCAAATAGTCGGATAGGAGGGACCAGGGATGGATTGTCCAATAACCGGACGTCGAGTACGCCGCCTGTTGGCCCGGTGTAAATACGAAAACGTCTTTCGACCCGCGTACTGAAAAAGCCGACATTTTTTCGTTTATATCAGCCCCCCACTAGTTCGTCCACCACCGAAATAGTCGACAAATGGGTCCGAATAACCTTCGTGACCGTTACGCCGGCCATCATTGGCTATTATATTTCGATATCTTCTTACGGCCGTTTTTACCAAGCGCCTAGGCCGCGCCCAGTCGGTAACGTTTTTTCCGGGTCGGGTATATAGTTTTTTCGATTCGCCCGCAATCGTGACGTACACGTTATTCACTACTCTATTTTGTAACGGCGGCGGTTCATAGCACGATGTCGGCGCAGCTGAACACCGTTTCGGGCACAATTTACGAGGACTTTGTCGTGAAAATGATGGGCATCAAAGTTTCCCAACTGACGGCGAGTATCATCATGAAGTGCACCGTCGTCGTCACCGGTTTCGTGTGCGTGTCGTTAGTGTTCATCGTCGAGAAGTTGAACGGAATACTTCAGGTAAGTTCGTAGAACGTTCGTTCCGTTCCGTCGCGTACCGACGGTAACACGATAACGGCGAACGACGAAATACATACCGACGAAATCTCCGCAGATGTCGATCAGTTTGGGCGGCGTGACGAGCGGAGCAATGTTGTCCGTATTCACGTTAGGCGTGTGTTTCCCTTGGGCCAACTCTAAGGTACTTGTCGGCGTGTGTTTTTCGCGTGCTGACGCGGCCGTTCGTTCACGTTTGCTTTTTTTTTGCGCAGGGAGCGATGTACGGGATGCTAGCTAGCCTGGGGATTATGGCTTGGATAGTCAGCGGCGCTCAGGTCGCCATATACAACAAACAATTGATGTTTGTCGAGAAGAACGTGTCGGTCGCCGGTTGTCCGGCCAACACGACGTTCAAAAGTCAAGTCGATTATACGGGGTGAGTTCGTCGACAACGTAATAAACACGATTTGATTACGGTCCGTCGTTCGTTTCGCCGTACTACTTGCCCAGCCACGCGGCGTAATTTTGGGGCCGCTACGGGAAATTCGAACGCTTTCGGATTCGGTACAGTTGGAACTAGTAAGCGCGTTTTAACGCGAGCCCGTCGGTATTCGTTCGTTTATGGTAAATAGAGAATCGAAATATTTTCGGGCGGTTACAATTTTGTGGGTATCCAATGAGCCGGAAGTAAACGATCGTTACCGCTATCCTACTGCACGCGTGTTGATAAATCGTTAATAGGGTCGTAAACTCTTAAACATTTTCCGAAATTTTCCCGAAACGTTTCCATTAGCGCGCGCGTAATCTTTTTCACTCGCCAACCACCGCCGCTATATTGCTCGAGGAGGACACTCAGGGGAAATGATACGTTATTCTGATTTTAAATCGGCTCAGTTCGATTTCGTAAAAACCATACGATTTCTGATTATAACTTAAGAATAACGAGAGGGAGGGGGTCGAAAACCGTCATATAGGCACGGAAAAATCGGGAGTAAAAAAAAAAAACAAACGTTCGAACTAAGGAAATTTCGATAAATCGCGTTAATAGTGTACACCGCGTCGTCGGTTATTCCCTAAGGATTTCTTCGCGGACGTAAAATCGGGCCGCGGAAAGTCGCGTCGTACATATTATTCGCTCAGAACCGTCTCGAACCCTTAGCCGCTAATAACGTACCTTGGTCCCAGTGCGTTTGTGTGAAAGGCCGCCGGAGCCACGCGCGCGTTCGAATACGACGCGTTATTCTCGACGTTACGATTTCAGATTGTACCGGATGAACGAGGACGTGTACGTGAGCCCAAACGTCTGGGAGATTTACACCGTATCGTACTTGCATTACAGCACTATCGGCACGCTGGTCGGTGTAGCGGTCGGGCTGGCCGTTAGTTTGTTGTTCCCTACGGACGAGCCCGTGGACGCCAAACTGTTAACGCCCAGCATTCGGCGCTTCGTGTATCCCGAATATATGTCGGCCGGGCCGAAACCGAACGGAACGGCCGCCGACGAATACAAACCGGTATCGCAAGACACGAAATTATGACGACCGCGCGTATGATCGGACTTTCGAGAGTCCGACCGGCGAATCCTACGGGGCGAATAAGTTGTTGCGTATTTTGTTCGTTACCCGGGAACGCGCCCGTGTTATACAATATACGCGAAGGTAAGACGCGATTTGGGACGTTGCGTTTTCCTCTCAACCACCCATCTCCCCTCCACCCGGGGAGGCGGGTAGGATTATTATTACGTCGCGGCTCGACAAGCAGGGAAAAACGGGCCGACTCAAGCGTCCGTACGTATTTCCCGAACATACGCGACTCGGGCAAGGATCGGCGGCTGTCGCGTTCGGGTAAAACGGCCATTGTTGTCTGCCTTCGTCCACCCGTTTAACGATTTCGGTATATTCGTCTTCCGGGGGGGAGGCAGACACGGTAACGGACGTGTTGGTGGACGGGATTCGTCGACGAAGGAACGTGATAGACAGTCCGTCGATTTAAAAACGAAACGATCGGCCGGTGAAACGGCCCCGTGCACGATTGTATCCGCGACGAACACATTTGGCCGTATCGGTAAAACCGCGTAGTTATCGTTTACGAATTGTCGGCGCGCCGCGACTGACTACGGCCGATTACGAAACGAAAACACCACGCGATAATCGTTTAACGATTAGGCTATTCGACCGGAACGATAATAGGCGGCCGGCTGCTTACTAATATAGCCGGTTCGACGTTTACAATTCGACGTTTACAATTCGACGCAAAACTACTATCGAATAAACGTTGTTCGGCCGAGACGTTTGAGTCACGAGCGGCAGCCCCCTCTGGACTTTCGGCGACGATACTACGCGTATATTATAGCCGGCGAAGCCGATATTCGACTAAACCCCGACGTACCAACGAGCAGCGGACACGTCGATTGGTTATAGTCGTTTTCGGGTTAACGGGCTCAACGTCCCCGGCTTGCCCCGAAAATGCCCTACGGCACAGTAGTACGAATACAATACGCGTATACGATCGGAAAACGAAACAAATATCGGCCGTAATATTGTTCGCGCGTACTTATTATCGCGTTTTTTCGCGGAAAACCCGCCGAGCGAATAAAATCGTCGTGGCGTTCCTGAAAAACAAAAAAAAAACCGGACGATACGCGCGAACGTCGAGTACGCGATTATTGACGGCGTCCGCGTGACGGACGTACGGAACGAAATATAAAACCCGTCCGGGCTCTACCGGCCGACAAATTACGGCGGGTAATTCCGTTATCCGTACGACGTAATCGGTCGGATTATTGACAATTGTCCGGGCCGAAACCGGTTGTCGAATTGTTAAAACGAAAAAACGGCGCGACCGGTTATCGCCGGAATAACGTTCGGCTTTTAAATTCAAATTGTACCGGCGAAAATAGTAATAAATTAGGTCGAAACCTCGACCGGAGCGACGTTCGTATCACGGTAATATAAAAATGGTCGCCGACCCACGAGATTGTTTAAGTGGGACCGACGAGGATTTCGTTACGAAAGGAAACAACTCGGCGCTCACGTGTACAGGGTACGTTCGAAAAGTGACGTTATCAAAAGACGAGATCTATGGAACGAACGTCAAAATAGGCACCTCCCGCGTTTTTGTTTTGACGACTTTGTTGCTCCGGGACGGTCCGCAACGACCGCGGCTTGGCGACGTTGACTTTGGACGTCGTCGATGTAGCGATTTCCTTTCAGGGCTTATTCCAAGCGGAGGTAGGGGTAGGGGAGTGGAGGAGAAATACAAAACAACAAAAGTCGTGAGCACACGATTCCGGACTGGGTGGGAAAGTGACCAACGGAACGTCGGGGCCGGATAATCGTTCGCGACGAAGACGGACGCGTTTTGGCGGCGCAGTTGTTCTCGATCATGGTCCGGTTGCGCGCGACCGTCCTTTTCGGTTTTTTTCACGACTACCAAAGTTGCCGGCGTTCACGGTCTGTCCAGGAGGGACAAAGACGCGCGTCGGAAAACGAAATGTGGCTCGTCGCTTATCGCCGCAAGGTGGCCCCGTTCCGGGATAATTTACGGGAGAAAACGGGCCACGCGGCTCCGACGCGGCACGAAATTCCGTTGGCTCGAGCGCACAACTGTTTGCCCGTAGTACGCAAACGGCCTACGCTAGCCGCCGGGACGGAATTAACGAACGTCCGCGTTGTACGTTATTGTCGAAATCTAGAAAGTTGGTCGTCGAAGGGTTTGCTGTTTTTCGGGTTCTCCGTCGTGCGTGTTTATTTTCGGTATAATTACGAAAACGAACCCCGGTCGTTTACGTTTTTAATTCCGGTATAATAGAATGGAAGTGCGCGCACGCTTTTTAGATCGACCGTCGTGATAGGAACGACGACAGTTAGCGGTTGTTTACGGTACGCGAATAATTAATTCGGCCTACACCGCCGCACGCGATTATTATTTTTTTGCCGGTCGAGTTTGTCGTAAGCGAACTCCACCAGTATGCGGAAACGTCGGTTTAAAATTACCGTTTTATTTCGACGTGCAGCGACGGTCAACGAAAACGGGCGGAGAAAACTCGAACTGTTTTCCAACGGTCCATACACATGGTCGTTGAATTTGTACAGGTCCTTTGACCTTTCCACCATCTTTCTCCAACCGCGCCGTGTAAATAAAAGCGTACAATCGAACAGCAAGACGGAACCCGCCGCCCCGTAGAGATCCCGGTAGCGAAAATTCGTAACTAATATTCGAGAATAACTTTCGGTACGACGGAAATACGATTTAATCGCGTCCGAGTTGGAATAGCGTCAGAGGAAATACGGTGGTCGGACACTACCGAAGTCGGCCGATAAAGCTAATTGACGACGGCGAACCGGGCCGTTTTTTTCCCGCTATGCTGGTCGCTTGGTTCCGATAGAATTTCCGACCGAATTGCCGTAACTTTCGTTCAATGGTACAGGTTTCGACGCGATTATTAGAATCACGGCGTTGTTCGTGCGGCGTCGAAACGCCAACCGCGCTTTTGATTGTCCAGGGACCGTTCGCAATGGACACTCGCGGGAACCATACGTTTGTCCCGAAAATATTGTCCGTGATCGCAACGGCGTCCGTAGGCGACTATCGCGTAGTACCGAACGATTTCGGTCGTCCGTTAGGCGGCCGATACGATTATTGGCGTTCGATCGCCGCGCCCTAATTACGCGGGAAAATCCGTTTTCGAGACGAACACCGGTTTAAGTCGAATCAGACACGTTTGAAACGATTCGGTACGACTATTAATATAGGCCGGAGGAACGAAGTTGTTCGAGGGGCGTTTCACTCGATTAGTGTCCGTTCGAACGCCTTAATATTACCCGGACGACGGTATATCGATTACCGCCCGATCCTTTCCGGATAAACGACGCGACGATTATTTCGTGGCGCGGCCGATAAGACGCGAAGCGTTAAAAACGTCACGGAAACGGTGGTGTGACGACGGTTGTTTACACGACGTCGCCAACGATTTATAATAATTAATTTTCGTTTTTTAGGCGGCGTTCTCGAACGTTCGTATTCAAAGTTATTGCGCGCACGTTCCCCCGAAACGTATTAAACGTTTCCGCCCGATATATATATATATATATGGATTCCTATCGGTAATCGCGAAAGTTCCACTTTTAATCGAATCGTCCGGCAAGTTTGAACGTCCGAACCTCGGGCGCTAACGAAATCGCTATCGGCGGCGTTTAATTTAACTGGGCCAACGCGTGCGCGTCCATGAAACAGTACCGAACTCGCGCCCCGGAACGTCGGGCGATATTTATTTACGCCGTGTATTGCCTTACCATCGGCCGACGGCGTCGCGATTATTATGATAATATATACGCGGGTCCGCGAACCGTTCATTTTACCACGGTAGGGCGAAACGACATTATCTCGAAGCCGGGGCGGGAACGTGGACGCTCGTTAGATGGCCCGGTGACCGGTGTCCCGCAATTAGAATATTCGCGCGGCCTAAATCGCGGTCGCGTTGATTAGATTCGAAACTTGGACCGTCCGATATGTACGTGTATTCCGTGTTCACGCGTCTACGAGATTTCGTCCGGCCGTTGCGCCGTCGGTCGTGACGAACGTCGGGTGGTGCCCGTTCCAACCGGCCGCCCGTAATTACGAATTTTTTACTCGGGGCCGAGTTCTCGTTCGCGGTCTCCGTGTGGTTTTCTCGAACAACGACGGCGAATTACGTTTAGAATAACCCGTTTTTCTAACGATTACCCCGCCAACCGGAAAATGCTCGAACAATTTCGATTACTTGTAACGGCACAACGAGTCGGTCGTGTTTTTCGTTCAAACGTCCCGCCGCGAGTTCGTTCCGGCCGGACACCGTAGGTTTGACGTTTCGCCGTACGGTTCCGAAGACACGCGTCTAGGACGTTCCGGCGGTAACGGCACGCGATATCCGATATAGGTAGGTGACGTTCGGGACGTTGCGAAACCGTAGTCCGTTCAAGTACGGATTGACGCGTCGCGTTTATTTAATCGAAGCAATTTATGCGCGAACATAGCGTTCCTACTCACGTTTTTACAATCGGTGCAGACCATACGTGATCTCGTTATGTATTAAGCCGTCCCTGGTTCGTGATCAGTCGGGGGTCGGTCGGTCGGCCTCGGCGTTATTCGTACGCTAAGCACGTCCAATAATTACCGTTTCGAAAGGCGCGAAATTTCGCCGCCAGTGTATAGAGCCCGCTGGTTGGTGTACCGCCGTTTCGTTTTAAATCGGTTTAGCGATTAGGTAGAAACGTTACGAAACGAATAAATAATTCGCGCCACGGCGACGACGAATACGCGCGCGTTTATAGTATCGAACAATTCGGCTACGAATCGATTCGTTCATAACGTTATCGAATAGATCGGCAACTTTTGAAAGTGTACGACACGGTTTTTGAAAAACAAAACAATCTCACTCTCCGTCGCCGTATTCCGCTCGGTATCGCGCGATACCGACATATCTGTATTATCGAATTATCCTATGGATGGTCCAACAACAATAATAATAAATACGCGGGAATAAGACGACTACTACTGTTTGTTCGACAATTCGTCTAGGACCGAGAGAATCTCCCGTCGGAGCTTAGTTAGTCGACGCGTAGTTAATTTTTACTCGCCCGTTGTTGACGAACGTTTACCGCTTTAGGCGCGACGGTCGGTGGTCCGCGATTATCGGCCGGCACGATCGGTTTTTGGAAAATTTCGGGTACGCCGTACGGGCGTTACGACACTGCGCTAAGAGAAAGTGTACGAACGCAATAGTGGCGGCGGCGGCGGGGTAATTACGCGAACGGCGCGGGTTTTTCGTGCGTACGGCGATCGTTGGAAACGCCACGTAGAAACGTCGTTGGTATTTTGACGTTATTCGAAACGAATTTTTAGTATACGTACGTGGACGTTTAACGAAAGCGTTTCGAATTTTAATGACGCTTTTTCGCCGATCGTAAATAAACCGTATCCAGTGAACCAGTGTCCTCCCCGGCTGTTCGTAATACATCGGCAAACCTTTCGCGTAGACCAAAGGCCAATGGTAAACCGTAGTACAATACGGCCGCTTCTAGTCGCCCGTCCATCGTACACACCGACGACAAAGTTCGACGACGTTATTACGCGGCTACAATCGGGTTTCGGAAGCGCTCCGTATAGTGCGTGTACTGTTTGTTCGATACGACTATATCGAATATACGATAAAAGTTCGTTATAGCGCTCTGTTTCGTCCGATCCCGAAAGTCATTTTCTATCCAATGTCGTTCACGCGTCCGTAACGTTAACGAAATTTTTTTTCGTTCTTTTCCTCGGTAAAAATTACGTCGTGCTCGACGACGATTCGCGTTTGCTCGGCGTATAGAACGGTCTAACCGGGAGAGATATTTATGGAATCGTCTCGTTGTCTTTTCACGATTTTGATTTTTTTTTTGGCGAACACTTGGATTAAACGTTAAAATAAGCTTTTGTTAGTCCTTTTTCGATTTCCCGGTTATGACGTTCCTCATCTTCGGACCACACGAGAGCGTTTTAATCAAGTTTTACCGCGTGTATCTGTACGGAACGGTACGGAGAAAGAAACTAACGCGCTTTATAGCCGGATAATTGTTGACGAAGACGGGTAGTCTCACCCGCGGGAACGACCGGGAAACTTCGCCGTTAAATCTCCGACTTAATTATCTCGGCGCGCGTCGCGTTCACGTACCGAGCAGGTTCTTACTTTCGTTAATAGGATATAGGACGAGGCTGAGAAAACTTGTCGGCTTAACCAAGCAGGGCCGGGCGGGTGGAAAGTTTCGACGCCGCTGAGGTTTTCCGTCCGGCGGACGGCGAATAAAAAACGTGGCCGACCCCTATCCCGGGTCGCGCACACTGTCGAAACACGCGATCGTCAACGGACCACCAAACGGTTTTCGACGTAATTGGGGACCGTACGGACCTTTGTCCGATCGCGGAATATCCAGGGGGCCGGTGGACCTTAACGTTACCAGGTTAGGACCACGCAGGAACACGACGAAATAAGCGAGACGGCACAGTTCAACGTACCGGTAATGATTTACGTCCGTAAGTAGCCGGGATTAAAAAAAAATTGTCGATAATGTACGTCCGGCGAGACTGTCGTACATTCGCGGAGTTCAACGGTTGATTTGAAACGGTACGGGCCCGAAGTACGATTGTACGGTACGGGGCGGATAGTTTTTCGTTCGTAGTTTTTTTAATTCGTTACGAGGTTGTCGCGTGAAACGAGAAACGGAAACCTAAATCCGCGTTCGGGGCCACGTTACGACAACGGCGCAACATCGGGAAATTTTCGCGCCTTCGATCTACCTAAACAGGCCGTTGTAAACGAATACGCGTAAAAACATTCCTCGTACGAACTATTGACGGACAGCGAGCGCCCGCGAACGCCGTAAATCGCCCGAGAATCGTTTTAAAAGCCGTTCGTTCGGCGGTACGCGCAATTATTATCCGTAGCCGTACGGCGTTTACGAGCCGCCCGTCGTAATCGTTTTCGTCACCGTTTCAATACGCAATCGTTATGGTATGGGTGCGCTCGACGATCTCCGCGGTCGCGTATTGCGCGCAATATTAGACGAAACCTACGGTACTATGGCGACGACGGCGAATAGTCGAAACAATAGAAAAATGCCAGTTTTCCGGTCAAAAATACTCCGTCTCGTCACGAACGCCCGAACGTACAGACCTAAGAACGGAATACCCGCGATAAACGTAGTCGCCGAAATCAGTTACACGCGATTCCGCCTTCTTAAGGCCCACTCTTGTCGCTTGCCTTGTCTTTTACCGTACACGCCACCCAATCCACGAGAACACTCTCGATGGCCCCGAAACGTCGCGAATTAACGCGGTTATTTTCTAAACGATAACCGAATCATTGCCGAAGTTTCGTCAAACGTGTCTTCGAAACGTCAAACTATCACGTCGGCTTATCGTCACGAAATAACGAACGGTTTCCGTTAAAAACGACTTGTAGGTAAATATCATGGCGCGTTAGCGTATCGTACAATATTAGCGCCAAGTACTAACAACGGAAACGAGCGAAATTCTTTCGACCTAACTCCACTGAATTCGTCGACGTACGTAAAATACTGTGGCGAACGTGCGCGTTACAATATTCGTTCGCGGTAATTCGTTATTTCGGAACGTGCGAACGAACTCGGCCTTAATAACGACACCGAAAAACGGTATAAAATGGCGGTCAAATGATTAACGGGTGTTCGACAAATGCGCGACGAAATTGTTCGTAACCTCCCGTCCATCCACCCGCCCCATCCGCCGGTGGAATTTTTACAAGGCGCGTATTATATGACCGAACGTACCTATTACGGCAAGTACGAGAACACGTTATTAAATGTACGTACTAGACGGCGCGCGGCGGTCTACATTGGTAATATACGATAATATACGTAGCGTTTCGATCGCGTAAAATCGTATAATTAAAAAAATAACCGCTCAAGAAAGTACGTACGAAGTGTTTTATACACGAGATCTGTCCCAGAAGTTTCCGTCAGTATTCCGCGCCGGTCCCTTATTCATCACCCGGCTCGTGGAATCCTTCAAAGTAATATTCCGTTCGATCGGGCGACACGCTCCCGCCGGTGCTTTCACATCCCGAAGTCAGTTTTCGGAATAGCCTTCAGCGCGCTGGTCGCGTTTTTTTTTTTTTTTAATCGTCTCGCT